>ML812041.1:236891-256334 GCA_009831015.1 Picea engelmannii | reverse complement strand
TTTTAAAAAGTAAGTTAATTTGGCAGTAAACAAACCTGTTTTTCAGTTAAAAAAATGAATGGCTCTGAATTTTGTTAGATTTTTAGGGGTAGTCTGAGTTTTGTATGGATCAAAGTTTCATGTATTTCAGAACCTTATTTCATGGGTTTAGTTCCATTTTAAACCAACCCAGATGCTCAGAAAATCGATTTCTGGATTGGTTGAAAATTTAAAATCCCATTGGTCGAAAATTTAAAATCTCAGTGACTAGGGAGGGAAGATTGCTCCAGAGTTAGCCCACTCCTTTTGAAAATAGAGGTGGATAATAACACACGTGGATGTCCTGTACTTTTTAGTGACCACCTTTTGGGGTTTTTGTTTCCATATTTATTTGGTAGTCAATATCCAGCTTACTACTCAACATTGAATGCTGATTATAGATCATCCAATCTGAATTTTTACAGATCCAATAATTTATAGGATGGTCTATAATCCAGATGGCTTAGCAGAGTGGATATGTTTATTCATATGATTTGGAATCAGATTTTCTAATTTTTTTTAGGAGTCATACTTTCTCTTTATTTGGAGAAACTGCACATCATCAAAATGTGTGGTTTTCACACATGGATAGTTTTAGATATTATTTGACATTTTTGGATATTATAAGTTTAAGGTGTTTTAATAATTATTTATAGAGTCTTTAAAGATAATTTAGTTAAGTTGTTTAAGTGAAAAACTTTTTTTTTGTTTGTTAAAGAATAAAATAATTTATTTTTTTATTCACAATTTTAATTTTAACTATTTTAATAATTATTGAGTTTTTATCATTAAAATAATTTGAGTTAAATTATTTCATTGTTTCAATGTTTGAAATTTCCTACCTTTTTTATTCACAATTCTACATCTTTGTTTTCCAGTTCCAACCTTCACATCCAATTATTTTTAGTTATTTTTATGTTTTGGAGCCAGGTTGTGCCTCAAAGTAGGATAAGTGAAGAGTACCTCTTGAAGCCAATTTGTTTTTGCAACGACTATTATTAATTTTGAATTTTTTTTAAAGATATGATTTATTCGCAAAGGATTTTGTTGATTATAGTTTCCTCTTAGGATTGAATGTTCATATTTGAAGATGATTTTATTAAGATTAAACCATATTTCCATGGGAGATTTTTTGGGGAGAAGGTTTTTAATCTAGTGTTTTAGTTGAGTGTTTATCTAAATCACTTGCATTGTTATTTCTCATGTTTTGATTGTTTTTATGCACTCCAAAAGTAATTGATTTGAAAATTCCTCTCACCACCTCTATAAAGTATACAAATTAACAAGCTCTAAATCTTTTTCTTTTTAACATTAAAAATTTATTTTATAGAATAAATTAACAAAAAAAATTGATTTTGGAGAATTCTTTCTTTCTCAAACAATACCCCAGAGCTTAGATTTTGGTGGGAATTACCTCTCCATGAAGGAAGGGTGATGTCAACTACATAGAATTTTTCTTGCAAACCTCAAACATGTTCATTTGTATAAGATCTTGTTTTCAAATCCCAAGCACAATCATCAATCCCAATTTGCATAGGATTTTCTTTCGACAATCATCAATCCCAATTCTCTATAGAAGGGAGAGCCTCTAGAATTTCAAACTTTCTTTCCAAACTTGGTTTGAGGTTCTATCTCTAAGTTTCTCCATCTTTGGTAAGTTTCTCTTTTCTAACTACTTTTCTTTCTATCTACATGGGAAATCCTTTGGTATTTGTGATAAGGTTAATACATTTAAATATGTTTTATGTTCATGGTATTATTAAACATGTTTGCTAATAGGTAATTTCAATTGCCATTTTGTTCAACTTTGTTTGGTTTTTATGATAATACATTTAAGTACGTTTGTGTGTTATTTTTGGCATAAATGTAATAAACATGTTTGTTAAGATGAAGACTAAATATTTTTTATTTTTGACATTTTTGGATGGATGAAATCGTTGTTTTTTTAATATGAAATGGAGTTAGTGCTTTTGAATACCTTCAATGCAATCATATTTTGCAGTGTTAATTAAAATCTACAACTCCATTAATCCAAAATGATTCTTTATGTATTTTAAGAAAAAAATACCAATTTCCCTTCAGATTTAAACTACAATATTTGATAATAAAAATGTTTAATTACCATTTATTTCAACTTTGTCTCATTAAATGAAATTTGGCATCATGGAAAGAGAGAGCTTGCTAGTTTGACTAATATCATGGAAATAGAGCATGTCACTTTGACTTTGTGAAAACTCCAATATGGAATCCATTTTGGAAATAGAAGTTTAATTGGATATTATGATTGGCATACTATGAAGTGTTTGACAAAGTGATTGAAGGATATTTGATAGAAGTATCTAATCAAATAATAAAATTAGATTTAGTAGATGTTTGTTTTAAACATAATTAATGGAATTTATTTAGTTGGTAAAGTGGAGGTGGTGATATTTTTCTTTTATGAATGTTTAATTGGTTCAAGTACATATTTACCTTATTAAAATAGTCATGACTATAAAATTTAATTAAATTTATAAGTATGATATAGACATCATATTCAAGTGATCTAAATGTTGGAGACCGTGGAATGCTTAAATAAATAAATAAATCAGGAGAAATGAACTTTGCTAATCTTCAATGAAAACTCACCAAAAATATAATTTAAAAGTAAGAAAAACTATTAAGCATAAAAAATAATGATCAAATAAAATTCATCATACAAATATTATATCAGATACTTGTATGGTTTAAAATGATTTCATTACAAATAAAAAATTATATGGAATTTCCAGTACCTCCCTCCCCTTATCTTGCGAATTTTCATTTCAACCACTCTTTTTTCCCCACAATAGATTATGTTGATCTAGTCTCACTAGTAGCGAAGAAAGCATCAAAACAAGCATATGAATAAACCATATTAATGGAGAACCTACTGATAACACTATTGATGGATACACCCTACATCACCACCCACCCTGGCATTCCTCTTTGGCTTGATCAATGCATGCATGTAGAGGCTTTCTCATCTAACATCTTTTTTCCATCCCTCTTCCTCTTTTTCTTCTTCTTCTTTCTTCCAAATTGAAGCCAAATGGCCAAATTCATCCTATTTCCATATCCAAGGGGGGAATTTTTCAAACCTCTTCTTCTCAACTTTGTGTGGGGGTTCTTATTAGTTTAAGAGAAAAGGTAGTGCATAGGTTTTGGTGATGTTAATGTTGCAAAAATGTGAAATTAAGAAGGCAACAATGGTTCATGTCATCTATATTGTCATTTGATTCATTTTTAATCTTTCCACCCTTCTAAATCCTATAGTCTTGATCCAGGTGGATATTGGTGGCCACCCACCTATTCCAACTGGCTCCTCATGTCTGTTTTTGTTCAACATGTCTTTTTGTACTTCTTTATAATTGTGAGTTCTACACTTCTGGGGATGTTTGAAGCCTCACACATTCTCTGGGTGGATACTGGTGGCCTCTCGCCTAATCCATCTGTCTTATTTTGTATGTTTTCATGTCAGCACATCTTGTTGTACTTTTAGGGCTGTTTTGAGGCCCTAAACATTGTTTTTTTTGGCTTGCCACAATTAGACTGTAGATGGAGGCAAAGTTTGATGGAAGAATGTGTAGTTCTCTGAAATACCTTTCTAATGAGATATCATGCGCCTAAAACGAAGCTCGTATGCAAAAGTTATGACCCTAGGAAGTTGAGGTACCAAATTACACCAACTTACCCATAGGGCCGCAATGACTTTTGGCGTTTCACCTTCTAGGGTTAGGTTTTTGGATGTCTAGGGTTTTGGCATTTATGAGTAATATGAAAAGGGCCTCTGGAGCCACATTGTAATCCATTCCGCTCAGACAGATGCACGTAGCAGCCACATCTCTTCTCAGAGACAGCTACCACCATTCGAGCAAGTTTCAGTTCTGAAGTTTTACAGTTTCAGCCTATTTCATTATTTAATAGAAGATATTGTTCACGGGATATTTGTGTTATTCTTCCTATCTATGTGTTTATTATATTCGGCCTGTTAATCAGTTTGCTTCGCTCCTAAATCCAGATCAGTGGTATTAGAGCGGTTTTCTCTTCATTTATTTTTCTTCGTGCATGTCCCCAACAAGGTATGGGTACAAGAAGTTGGGAATCGAACCCATCGAGCCATTACCAAATCGGTCGCGCCGATCCCGACAACAACCCATGGGAGATGAAAAAAAAGATGATGGAACATGAGATCTTATTAAAATGTTGCTCGAGGAAGCCCTCACGTGACAAAGGAACAAAATGATGGACAACTTCACGTAGATCCTTTGATGGCTTCCCACGAAAGAAGCAACTTCATCAAACGGCCATGCAACCCCATTCAAGGTACAAGTAAATTTTGATATTCCATTATTTGAAGGATTGATAGATGCAGATGTTGTAGATAAATGGTTGAATCTGATCGAAGGATATTTTTCGGTCCACAATTTTTTCGATAGGGAAAACATCACTTTTTCATTCCTCAAGGTCATTCCCCATGTGAAAGACTGATGGGATACTTACTCTGAGCAAAGGGTCGTGGAGGAATCGACAATTTTTGAAGTGGCCCCTACATGGGATTCCTTCCAGGACACCATTAAAGAACAATACTACCCTGTTGGAAGCTATGAGGACCAGTACACCAGATGGACCACCCTACGTCAAGAAAGGGACCAGACAGTATCAGACTTCACCAATATTTTCCATACCCTACACACCAAATTGGGTATCAAAGATTCTGAGCATCATCTGGTGCTCAAATACCGCGTCTGTTTGCATCGATACATTCAGACATAAATGGAGTTCCTAGACATCGCCTCGTTGGGCACAACTTATAGATATGCTGTCAAGATCGAGCAAAAATTTAAGAAAAGACGGGGAGAGTTTGGATCTGCAAACCCCTCACAACCGAAGCAAGGAAAAGGTATCCCTAACCCACACAGCAAAGGACCAAGTCGAGATGGTCACCCTCCGGACAATTTGTCCAAGCCACAACACAAGAAGGGCAACGGAAAAACGAAGAAGGACAAGAGAAAATGGTGTGAGTACCATAAAATTCCTTGGCACAACACCGACGAATGTCGCTCCAAGCAATCCCTCGTGGCTAAGATGAAGGCTTCCGAGTCCGAGGCCGATTCTGATTCTGAGTCAAATCATGAAGGAGGGAAGCAAATTATCGATGTTGAATGCAGTGCCATGGTCACTACCACCAAAGTCCAGCTAAGAGAACCAGAAGAACCAGAGGAAGGGGAATGTCTCTTTCACTCACAGATGTGGGTCAAGGGAACTCTGATTCATTTCATTGTCAACAAGGGTAGTCAGAAGAACATGATTTCAACAGAGGTCATCAAGAGGTTGGACCTGCCAACGACACTGAACCCACAACCCTACACCATCGACTGGCTTCATCAAGGAAGAGATCTTCGCATCAGCCAACAATGTCGTCTGCCCTATGACATCAGGCCTTTCAAAGATGAGGTAATGTGTGATATTTCTCCCCTTGAAGTTTGTGATTTTCTTTTAGGACAACCATATTTGTGGAAGCATCATGTTGTGTATGAATCTAGACCCTGCAGTGTTATTATTACTTTGAGTAGACAATTGTACAGGATCCTAGAGGTGGCACCGCCTACTGCTATTTCTTTAATCTCTGCTAATTAATGTAGTAAGGTCATTTCACAGACCAAGAAGTTCATCTTATTTGTGATTCGTGCTCACAGTAAGCAGAAGGTCGCTGCCACATCTGTGGCCTCTACACAACGCCTCTCTTTCCAACATAAGCAAGTGGACGAGATCATGGAAGAATACAAAGACATCTTCGCCTCACCTATAGGGGTACCGACACAATGCCAAGTAAGCATCCCATTGATGTGACCCCCGACGCACCTCTACATAATGGGCTAGTCTATCGATGCTCGTTGATGGAGAATGAAGAAATCAGACATCAAATCCAAGAGCTTCTTCAAAAGGGGCACATCAGACCCAACTCCTCCCCTTGCGGAAGCCCGATTGTACTGGTGCAGAAGAAGGACTAGACTTGGAGGCTCTGCATTTATTATTGAGCCTTGAACAAAATCACAGTCAAGAACCGCTACCCCATTCCCAGGATTGATGACCTTCTTGACCAACTCAAGGGGGGGAATTTCTTTAGCAAGATTAACCTGAAGTCTGGATACCACCAGGTTCCCATCAAACCAACTGATGTCTGGAAGACAACCTTCAAGTCTAAAGGTCTCTACGAATGGCTAGTCATGCCCTTTGGCTTAACAAATGCACCAACCACTTTCATGAGATTGATGGATGATTTATTGCAACCCTTCACCAACTCCTTTGTGGTGGTATATTTGGATTACATCCTCATCTTCAACAGAACATGGGAGGAGCACATGTGGCATATTCAGCAGGTTTTGAGCACTCTACGACATCACACGCTTTATGTCAACTTAGAAAAATGCTCTTTTGGCATGAACATGGTCCAATACCTAGGCTACATTGTTGATGAGCATGGACTACATGTTTATCCAACGAATATCCAAGTCATCCGTGACTAACCAGCCCCGACCACATTGACCGAGCTTCAGAGCTTCTTGGGTCTAGCCAATTTCTACCAATGGTTCATGTTGGGATTCTCCCATATTGCATGGGCCCTCAGCCAAGTGACCAAGGACGGTGGTAGGGACAAGTTCGTATGGGGGAAGGAGAAGTAACGAGCATTCGATGATCTGAAACATCGCTTGTGCTCAGCTCCAATACTCTCCTTGCCCGATCTGCAACACCCATTCGAGATTGAGATTGATGCATCTGACTATGCTATGGGCCCAGTTCTCACTCAACACGAGAATCTTGTGGCATACCATAGTGAGACACTCTTTGATATAGTCCGAAAATACCCCACCTATGACAAGGAAATGCATTACATTGTACAATCTTGTCGTCAATGGAAACATCACATCCTGGGGAAAGAGATGATCATACACACTGATCAAAATCCTATGCAATTCATACAGACATAGGGGAAATTACAGAACGACCGCCATCAAAAGTGGTCCACCTACCTGATATAGTTCCATATCAACATCAACTATAAGACATGTATCTCCAATCGTGTCGTTGACTGCCTCAGTCGGCCTCCTGTGGCTGCACTCACCATTGTGCTCCAGTCTTGTGGACATGAAGCTTCAGAGTGGCCCCAAATTTATCAAGACGATCCAGACTTCACCACCACATATCAACTCTTGGGTATAGGCGCCACTGTCACTAATTTCCATATTCAGGACGAACTCTTATGCCACCTGGGCCATATCTGTGTTCCTACAAGCGAGTGTGCAAAGTTGATTTGGGAATCCCACTACAGTCGGGTGGCAGGACATTTTGGCGTAGAGAAAACTGTGTCCATTCTTCAGAAACATTTTTATTGGCCAAAACTTCGACAAGACGTCAGCAAGTATATCAGAACTCGCATTGCCTGCGCCATTGCCAAGCCAACCATTAAGAAGCAAGGCTTATACACCCCTCTTCCTATCCCCGAGAAGCCGTGGGAATCCATCTTAATGGATCACATGTCTGGTTTTCCATCCACCAAGAACGGGAATGACTGCGTGTTTGTGGTCGTTGATCGGTTTTCGAAGATGGCCATCCTCACAGCCTGTAAGAAGAATGTCACAGTGACAGAGAATTCCAAGTTCTTCTTCGAACAATTTTGGGTCCACTTTGGGAGCAAGTCGAGATGGTCGCCCTTAGGACAATCCGTCCAAGCCGCAACACAAGAAGGGCAACGAATAAAAGAAGAAGGACACAAGAAAATGGTGTGAGTACCATAAAATTCCTTAGCACAACACCAAAGAATGTCGCTCCAAGCAGTCCCTCGTGGCTAAGCTGAAGGCTTCCGATTCCATGGTTGATTTTGATTCCGATTCAAATCATGAAGGAGGGAAGCGGATTATCGATGTTGAAACCAGTGCCACGGTCGCCAACACCAAATTCCGTCCAAGCAAACCAGAAGAACCAGAGGAAGGGGAATGTCTCTTTCACTCACAGATGTGGGTCAAGGGAGCTCCGATTCATTTCATTGTCAACAGGGGTAGTAATAAGAACATCATTTTAGCAGAGGTCATCAAGTGGTTGGACCTGCCAATGACACCGCACACACAACCCTACACCATCGGATGGCTTCGTCAAGGAAGAGATCTCCGCATCAGCCAACAATGTCGTCTGCCCTACGACATCAGGCCTTTCAAAGATGAGGTACTGTGTGATATTGCTCCCCTTGAAGTTTGTGATATTCTTTTAGGACAACCATATTTGTGGAAGCATCATGTTGTGTATGAATCTAGACCCCGCAGTGTCATTATTACTTTGGGTAGACAATTGTACAGGATCCCAGAGGTGACACCGCCTACTATTATTTCTTTAATCTCTGCTAATCAATGTAGTAAGGTCATTTCACAGACTAGGAAGTTCATCTTCTTTGTGATTTGTGCTCACAATAAGCAGAAGGTCACCGCCACATCCATGGCCTCTACACAACGCCTCTCTTTGCAGCAGAATCAAGTGGACGGGATTGTGGAAGAATACAGAGACATCTTCGCCTCACCTATAAGGGTACCGACGCACTGCCAAGTCAAGCATCCCATTGATGTGACCCTGGTGCACCTCTACCTAATGGGTTATTCTATCGGTGCTCGTTGATGGAGAATGACGAAATAAGGCATCAGATTCAAGAGCTTCTTCAAAAGGGGCACATCAGACCCAACTCCTCCCCTTGCGGAAGCCCTATTGTACTGGTGCAGAAGAAGGATGAGACTTGGAGGCTCTGCATTGATTACAGAGCCTTGAACAAAATCATAGTTAGGAATCGCTACCCCATTCCTAGGATTGATGACCTTCTTGACCAACTCAAGGGGGGAAATTTCTTTAGCAAGATTGAACTGAAGTTTGGTTACCACTAAGTTCCCATAGAACCAACTGATGTCTAGAAGACAACCTTCAAGTCTAAAGGTCTCTACGAATGGCTAGTCATGCCCTTTGGCTTAAAAAATGCACCAACCACTTTCATGAGGTTTATGGATGATGTATTGCGACCCTTCACCAACTCCTTTGTGGTAGTATATTTGGATTACATCCTCATCTTCAGCAGAACATGGGAGGAGCACATGCGGCATATCCAACAGGTTTTGAGCACTCTACGGCATCACACACTTTATGCCAACTTAGAAAAAATATCTTTTGGCATGAACATGGTCCAATACCTGGGCTACATTGTTGATAAGCATGGAGTACATGTTTATCCAGCGAAGATCCAAGTCATCCGTGACTAGCCAGCCCCGACCACACTGACCGAGCTTCAGAGCTTCTTGGGTCTAGCCAATTTCTATCAATGGTTCATGTTGGAATTCTCCCATATTGCATGGGCCCTCAGCCAGGTGACCAAGGGAAGGGGTAGGGACAATTTCGTATGGGGGAAGGAGCAACAACGAGCATTCGATGATCTAAAACATTGCTTGTGCTCAATTCCAATACTCTCCTTGCCCGATCTGCAACACCCATTTGAGATTGAGGCTGATGCATCTGACTATGCTATGGGCACAGTTCTCACTCAACACGAGAATCCCGTGGCATATCATAGTGAGACACTCTCCGATACAGTCCGGAAATACCCCACCTATGACAAGGAAATGTATTACATTCTACAATCTTGTCTTCAATGGAAACATTACATCCCGGGGAAAGAGACGATCATGCACACTGATCAAAATCCTTTGCAGTTCATACAGACAGAGGAGAAATTACAGAACGACCGCCATCAAAAGTGGTCCACCTACTTACAACAGTCCCATATCAACATCAACTATAAGACGTGTATCTCCAGTCGTGTCGTTGACTTCCTTAGTCGGCCTCCTGTGGCTGCACTCACCACTGTGCTCCAGTCCTGTGGACATGACACATCAGAGTGGCCCCAAATTTATCAGGACGATCCAAACTTCGCCACCACATATCAAGTCTTGGGTATAGGTGCCACTGTCACTAATTTCCACATTCAGGAGGGACTCTTATGCCACCTGGGCCATCTCTGTGTTCCTACAAGCGAGCGTGCAAAGCTGATTTGGGAAGCCCACTACAGTCGGGTGGCAGGACATTTTGGCATAGATAAAACTGTGGCCATTCTTCAGAAACATTTTTATTGGCCAAAACTTCGACAAGACTTCAGCAAGTATATCAGATCTTGCATTGCATGTGCCATTGCCAAGCCAACCATTAAGAAGCAAGGCTTATACACCCCTCTTCCTATCCCCGAGAAGCCATGGGAATCCATCTCAATGGATTACATGTCTGGTTTTCCGTCCATCAAGCATGGGAATGACTGTGTCTTTGTGGTCGTTGATTGGTTTTCGAGGATGGCCATCCTCATAGACTGTAAGAAGAATGTCACAGTGGGAGAGACTTCTAAGCTCTTCTTTGAACAAGTTTGGCTCCACTTTGGGACCAAATCGAGATGGTCTCCCTCAGGACAATCTGTCCAAGCTACAACACAAGAAGGGAAATGAAAAAACAAAGAAGGACACGAGAAAATGGTGTGAGAACCATAAAATTCCTTGGCACAATACCAATGAATGTCGCTCCAAGCAGTCCCTCGTGGCTAAGCTGAAGGCTTCCGAGTCTGAGGTCGATTCTTATTCTGAGTCAAATCATGAAGGAGGTAAGCGGATTATCGATGTTGAACCCACTGCCATGGTTGCTACCACCAAAGTCCGCCCAAGCGAACCAAAAGAACCAAAGGAAGGGGAATGTCTCTTTCACTCACATATGTGGGTCAAGGGAGCTCCAATTCATTTCATTGTCAACAGGAGTAGTCAGAAGAACATGATTTCAGCAGAGGTCATCAAGCGGCTGGACCTGCCAATGACACCGCACCCACAACCCTACACCATCGGCTAGTTTCTTCAAGGAAGAGATCTTCGCATCAGCCAACAATGTAGTCTACCCTATGACATCAGGCCTTTCAAAGATGAGGTACTTTGTGATATTTCTCCCCTTGAAGTTTGTGATGTTCTTTTAGGACAACCATATTTGTGGAAGCGTCATGTTGTGTATGAATCTATACCCCGCAATGTTATTATTACTTTGGGTAGACAATTGTACAGGATCCCAGAGGTGGCATCGCCTACTGCTATTTCTTTATTCTCTGTTAATCAATGTAGTAAGGTCATTTCATAGACCAGGAAGTTCATCTTCTTTGTGATCTGTGCTCATAGTAAGAAGAAGGTCGCTGCCACATTTGTGGCCTCTACACAACGCCTCTCTTTGCAACAAAAGCAAGTGGATGGGATCGTGGAAGAATACAGAGACATCTTCGCCTCACTTACAGGGGTACCGACACACTGCCAAGTCAAGCATCCCATTGATGTGACCCCTGACGCACCTCTACCTAATGGGATAGTCTATCGGTGCTCGTTGATGGAGAATGATGAAATCAAGCGTCAGATCCAAGAGATTCTTCAAAAGGGGCACATGAAACCCAACTCCTTCCCTTGCGAAAGCCCAATTGTATTGGTGCAGAAGAAGGAGGAGACTTGGAGGCTCTGCATTGATTACAGAGCCTTGAACAAAATCACAGTCAAGAACCGCTACCCCATTCCCAAGATTGATGACCTTCTTGACCAACTCAAGGGGGAAAATTTCTTTAGAAACATTGACCTGAAGTCTGGCTAACACCAGGTTCCCATCGAACCAACTAATGTCTGGAAGACAACCTTCAAGTCTAAAGGTCTCTACGAATGGCTAGTCATGCCCTTTGGCTTAAAAAATGCACCAACCACTTTCATGAGGTTTATGGATGATGTATTGTGACCCCTCACCAACTCCTTTGTGGTAGTATATTTGGATTACATCCTCATCTTCAACAGAACATGGTAGGAGCACATGCGTCATATTCAGTAGGTTTTGAGCACTCTACGACATCACACACTTTATTCCAACTTAGAAAAATGCTCTTTTGGCATGAACATGGTCCAATACCTGGGCTACATTGTTAATGAGCATGGAGTACATGTTTATCCAGCGAAGATCTAAGTCATCCATGACTGGCCAGCCCCGACCAAACTGACCGAGCTATAGAGCTTCTTGGGTCTAGCCAATTTCTACCAATGGTTCTTGTTGGGATTATCCCATATTGCATGGGCCCTTAGCCAGGTGACCAAGGGCGGTGGTAGGGCCAAGTTGATATGGGGGAAGGAGCAACAATAAGCATTCGATGATCTGAAACATTGCTTGTTCTTAGCTCCAATACTCTCCTTGTCCGATCTACAACACCCATTCGAGATTGAGACTGATGCATCTGACTATGCTATGGGTGTAGTTCTCACTCAACACGAGAATCTTGTGGCATACCATAGTGAGACACTCTCCAATACAGTCCGAAAATACCCCACCTATGACAAGGAAATGTATTACATTGTACAATCATTTCGTCAATGAAAACATTACATACTGGGGAAAGAGATGATCATACATACTGATCAAAAGCCTCTGCAATTCATACAGACACATGGAAAATTACAGAACGACCGCCATCAAAAGTGGTCCACCTACCTGCAGCAGTTCCATATCAACATCAACTATAAGACATGTATCTCCAATCGTGTCATTGATTTCCTCAGTCGGCCTCCTGTGGCTACACTCACCATTGTGCTCCTGTACTGTGGACATGAAGCATCGGAGTGGCCCCAAATTTATCAGGACAATCCGGACTTCAACACCACATATCAACTCTTGGGTATAGGTGCCACTGCCACTAATTTCCACATTCAGGACAGACTCTTATGCTACCTGGGCCATCTCTGTGTTCCTACAAGTGAGCGTGCAAAGATGATTTGGGAAGCCCACTACAGTCGGGTGGCAGGGCATTTCGGCGTAGAGAAAACTGTGGCCATTCTTTAGAATCATTTTTATTGGCCAAAACTTCGACAAGACGTCAGCAAGTATATCAGATCTTGCACTGCCTGCGCCATTTCCAAGACAACCATTAAGAAGCAAGGTTTATACACCCCTCTTCCTATCCCCGAGAAGCCGTGGGAATCCATATTAATGGATTACATGTCTGGTTTGTCATTCACCAAGCATGGGAATGACTACGTGTTTGTGGTCATTGATCGATTTTCGAAGATGGCCATCCTCACAGCCTATAAGAAGAATGTCACAACAACAGAGACTTCCAAGCTCTTCTTCGAACAAGTTTGGGTCCACTTTGGGACCAAGTCGAGATGGTCACCCTTAGGACAATCTGTCCAAGCCGCAACACAATAAGGGCAACGAAAAAATGAAGAAGGACACGATAAAATGGTGTGATTACCATCAAAGTCCTTGGCACAACACCAATGAATTCCACTCCAAGCAGTCCCTCGTGGCTAAGCTGAAGGCTTTCAAGTCCGAGGTCGATTCTGATTCTGAGTCAAATCATGAAGGAGGGAATCATATTATCGATGTTGAACCCAGTGCCATGGTCTCTACCCCCAAAGTCCGACCAAGTGAACCAGAAGAACCAGAGGAAGGGGAATGTCTCTTTCACTCGCAGATGTGGGTCAAGGGAGCTCCGATTCATTTCATTGTCAACAAGGGTAGTAAAAAGAACATGATTTTAGCAGAGGTCGTCAAGCGGTTGGACTCGCCAATGACACCGCACCCACAACCCTACACCATCGGTTGTATTTGTCAAGGAAGAGATCTTTGCATCAACCAACAATGTTGTCTGCCCTACGACATTAGGCCTTTCAAAGATGAGGTACTGTGTGATATTTCTCCCCTTGAAGTTTGTGATGTTATTTTAGGACAACCATATTTGTGGAAGCGTCATTTTGTGTATGAATCTAGACCCCGCAGTGTTATTATTACTTTGGGTAGACAGTTGTACAGGATCCCAGAGGTGGCACCACCTACTACTATTTCTTTAATCTATGCTAATCATTGTAGTAAGGTCATTTCACAGACCAGGAAGTTAATCTTCTTTGTGATATGTGCTCACAGTAAGAAGAAGGTTGCTGCCACATTTGTGGCCTCTACACAACACCTCTCTTTGCAACAGAAACAAGTGGACGGGATCGTGGAAGAATACAGAGACATCTTCGCCTCACCTACAGGGGTACCGAAACACTGCCAAGTCAAGCATCCCATTGATGTGACCCCCGACGCACCTCTACCTAATGGGCTAGTCTATCGGTGCTCTTTGATGGAGAATGACGAAATCAGGCATCAGATCCAAGAGCTTCTTCAAAAGGGGCACATCAGACCCAACTCTTTCCCTTGCGGAAGCCCGATTGTACTGGTGCAGAAGAAGGACGAGACTTGGAGGCTCTGCATTGATTACAGAGCCTTGAACAAAATCACAGTCAGGAACCGCTACCCCATTCCCAGGATTGATGACCTTATTGGCCAACTCAAGGGGGAGAATTTCTTTAGCAAGATTGACTTGAAGTCTGGATACCACCAGGTTCCCATCGAACTAACTGATGTCTGGAAGACAACCTTCAAGTCCAAAGGTCTCTACGAATGGCTAGTCATGCCCTTTGTCTTAACAAATGCACCAACCATTTTCATGAGGTTGACGGATGATGTATTGTGACCCTTCACCAACTCCTTTGTGGTAGTATATTTGGATTACATCCTCATCTTCAGCAGAACGTGGGAGGAGCATATGCGACATATTCAACAGGTTTTGAGCACTCTACGACATCACACACTTTATGCAAACTTAGAAAAATGCTCTTTTGGACTGAACATGGTCCAATACCTGGGCTACATTGTTGATGAGCATGGAGTACATGTTTATCTAGCGAAGATCCAAGTCATCCATGACTGGCCAGCCCTGACCACACTGACCGAGCTTCAGAGCTTCTTGGGTCTAGCCAATTTCTACAAACGGTTCGTGTCGGGATTCTCCCATATTGCATGGGATCTCAGCCAGGTGACCAAGGGAAGTGGTAGGGCCAAGTTCATATGGGGGAAGGATCATCAACAAACATTCGATGATCTGAAACATCGCTTGTGCTCAGCTCCAATACTCTCCTGGACACGGGGGAAATTACAGAATGAACTCCATCAAAAGTGGTCCACCTACCTGCAACGGTTCCATATCAACATCAACTATAAGACATGTATCTCCAATCATGTCTTTTATTTCCTTAGTCGGTCTCATGTGATTGTACTCACCACTGTGCTCTAGTCCTGTGGACATGCAGCATCGGAGTGGCCCCAAATTTATCAGGACGATCCAGACTTCACCACCACATATCAACTCTTGGGTATAAGCGCCACTGTCATTGATTTCCACATTTAGGACAGAATCTTATGCCACCTAGGACATCTTTGTGTTCCTACAAGAGAGCGTGCAAAGATGATTTGGGAAGCCCACTACAGTCGAGTGGCAGGACATTTTTGCATAGAGAAAACTATGGCCATTCTTCAGAAACATTTTTATTGGCCAAAACTTTGACAAGACGTCAGCAAGTATATCAGATCTTGCATTGCCTACACCATTGCCAAGCCAACCATTAAGAAGCAAGGCTTATACACCCCTCTTCTTATCCCCGAGAAGTCATGGGAATCCATCTCAATGGATTACATGTCTGGTTTGTCGTCCACCAAGCACGGGAATGACTGCGTTTTTGTGGTCATTGATCGATTTTCGAAGATGGCCATCCTCACAGCCTGCAAGAAGAATGTCACAGCGGCAGAGACTTCCAAGCTCTTCTTCGAAAAATTTTGGGTCCACTTTGGGATACCACAGACCATCATCTCCGACCGAGACAACAGGTTCCTCAACACCTTTTGTTCGAGTCTCTGGTCTCTGTTGGACACCAAGCTCACAAAATCCATTGTTTTCCACCCCCAAACCGATGGCCAAACCGAGGTCGTCAATCGAATGATTGTGCACACCTTGTGCATGTACAATTCCAAGCATCCTCGTACATGGGACCTGAGACTTCCATATGTCCAACATAGCTACAACATGGCTCTTCATAGTTCCACCGGCCATAGCCCATTTCAGGTGGGTCTGGGATTCCAACCCTTGGGACCCATTGATGTTGCACTTCCTCTTCCCACTGCATAGAGATACTCTTCCCCTTATTAGTTTGCGATCGAAAAAGACACCAGATTCATTGAGTGGATTCAATACATCTGCCAACAGGTCCAAGAGATTTTGCATAAATCCAATGCTAAGTACAAGCAGTGCCATGATCAACACAAGGTACCACACTAGTTTCAAGTTGGTGACAATTTCTTCTTACATTTACAGAAGGAGCGTCTCACTGGGCCCCATCGGAAGCTTCGCCCACTTCGTTATAGGCCTTACACTATCACCAAGGCTATGGGTAGCAATTATTTTGAGCTCAACACTCTACCCTTCATTGGTCTGCATCCAGTATTCAATGTGGACCTCCTTCGCCCATATTTTCCATCATTATTGGACACCTCTGAGATCGTCGAACAACTGACACCTACAGAGTTCAACTTTGACTGCATAGAACAAACATCTACCGATCAAATTGTGGACACACAGGTCAAGGGAACTCGCCAACAACGGATCCAGCTTTATTGGGTTGTTAAGGCAAGGAAACTCCTACACCAAGGCAAGTGGATCACCTAGGATCAAATCCAACAGAAGTTTCCTCACCTGATGGGGGAACTCAACACAATGGAAACCATTGCTTCCTAAGGGGGGAGGATTGATCTAGGTGGATATTGGTGGCCACCCACCTATTCCAACTGGCTCCTCATGTCCGTTTTTGTTCAGCACGTCTTTCTGTACTGCTTTATAATTGTGATTTCTACACTTTTTGGGTTGTCTGAAGCCTCACACATTCTCCAGGTGGATACAGGTGGCCTCTCTCCTAATCCATCTGGCTTATTTTGTATGTTTTCATGTTAGCACATCTTGTTGTACTTTCAGGGTTGTTTTAAGGCCCTAAACATTTTTTTTTGGCTCACCACAATCAGACTGTAGATAGAGTTGGAGTATGACGGTAAAATGTGTAGTTCTCTGAAAGACCTTTCCAACGGGCTATCATGCGCCTAAAACGGAGGTCGTATGCAAAATTTATGACCCTAGGTAGTTGAGGTACCAAATTACACCAACTTACCCTTAGAGCCCACATGAATTTTGGTGTTTCACCTTCTAGGGTTAGGTTTTGGGATGTATAGGGTTTTGACATTCATGAGTAATATGAAAATGACCTATGGAGCCTCATTGTAATCCATTTCGCTCAGACGGATGCACGTAGCAGCCACATCTCTTCTCAGAGATAACTACCACCATTCAAGCAAGTTTCAGTTCTGAAGTTTTATAGTTTCATCCTATTTCATTATTTAATAGAAGATATTGTTCACTCGATATTTGTGTTATTCTTCCTATCTCCGTGTTTATTGTATTCAGTCTGTTAATTAGTTCATTCCGCTCCTAAATTCGGATCAAGTCTTAATGAATTAATCCAAAGCACTTTGGAACTGGAAAAGAGATTGGAGGCCTTCTCTTTTATCAAGTTTTGTGGGGTTATAATATTGAAGAAATTCATCTTGGAAACTTGGGTGTGCAATTGGAAAAAAAAATTACTGAAGCAAAAGGTGGGGCACCATCTCATATGTCCCTCCCTTGATTTTATTCCATATTGAATACATAATGGTAGTGCAGCCCAAGTAGAATATCATGCATGGGTGAGAGGACAAGGATTTATGCCCCCCACCCGTCCTCTTCTCAATGTTAATTGTGTACAACAATTTGGCAAATGTGGAAGGTGGTGAGGTAGTCTTGGCTATTGTGTGGAATTATTATTATATTGTGGGATGTTTTCTTCATGCTATCGGTTTCTCTTCTCGATGAATAAGCTAGCAAGGGATCTCTAGTGGTTGTGCGTGAATTTTTTAGAGTTGTGGGTTTTCTTCTCTCAATTCTTCCTATTTGTGTTCCTTCTTCAAGGAACCACACGATGCAGTGTAGTAATAACATATATGTGATGTGTGACATGGAAAACATAAAAAGACAAATGCAATGATGTGAAAGGAAATTGCAAAGGCTCGATGAGAGGTGACAAAGGCCATGCTTCAATGGAGAAAATTACATAAAATACGAGAGCAAAATTTGTTGATTAAGTCACAAAAGCGGGACTAAAATGTGATTAATCCTCCAACGCATCTTCGAGCCCTACAGGATATGGAAAATGCCATGAGTGCTTACATACAAGCTCAGGAAACAAAGTACTCAACATTGGAGAAGAATATGGATATGGTTGCTTCTCAGGTCGATAGTATTATAGGGTTTTTACACCTTCCTCCAAAGGGTATTTCACCCACTGCCTTCCCATTTTCCAGTTTGCATAACCGAGTGTCCCAATTTGGAGTCTAGGTTGTGAAGGAAGAAAGAGACTTGGAGGCAACAACAATAGTAAATTACCAGGTAGATCAACCATGCATGGATAAGACCAAGGGAAATCCAACTAAGGAGATCCATTTCTAAGAGGGCATCATTTATGGGCCCATGTTTTAGTATTTCTTTTGGGTTTATATGTATTGAAATTTTTTGTTGTTTCTGGGTCACTATGTTTAGTAATATACATTTCATATTAAAGTTTCTAGAATTTGGACAAATAGGTTTTTTGGAGTCTCCACTTGGAAATTTTGGATTTAGGATGCAACAATCTATTTTTTTTTATTACAATGCACATTGATTTGGATGCCCTTTTCTAATGCAAATAAGAAAATTAACTATGAAGATTTAAGAAAACTTCTTTCCAATATTTTAAGAATAAAAATAAAATGGTAAACAAATTTATAATTTATAATTGATAAACAAACATTAGTCTCTATGGACTATAAAAATCAACATCAACATATATTGACCAAAAATAAATATAAGCATTATGTAATCTTTGAGATCCTCATTATAATAAGTACAACATAAATATGAATAAACAGATGGACTTCTAATACTTATTCATGGACGAGCGGAAGGATGAATAAGGAGATCTAGTTTCCTCTTTTTTTTCACCCACATTCGATCTCACCTGAATCGCCTATCCTATGAGGATAAGTTTAGTAATATAAAAAAAATTCTTAAAAAATAAAAAAAATAAATTAAATTAAACAAAAAGATATTATATATATGAGGATAAGTTTAGTAATATATATATATTTTTTTAAATTAAATTAAACAAAAAGATATTATATATATAACATTTAAGTAGAATTATTGTGATAATGTAAATAGAGATATTTTAACCATAATAAAAAGAATAGTTTTTATATAATTATATTTTTACAAGTTTTGAATTATGATTTTTTGTGTTACAAAATTTTATGAAAAAAAATTGTATTTTAATGTATGTGATTTTTTCTAAGTTGGATCTATATATATATAATAAATATGTTAATGATTTTGGGATA
>ML812041.1:212216-236593 GCA_009831015.1 Picea engelmannii | reverse complement strand
ATAATTGAAATATATTTTTATTAATTTATATAAATTATTTAGTATATGTATTCTTTCAACTAAGTCACGAGTTTGGATGAAATTTCATCTATGGACAAAATTAGAGGATTTGAAATTTTGATTGAACTCTTTATTTGCGTAAAGGGGTTTAAGTATTCAAAACCCCATATTTATTTAAAAAAAATTATATTCAAACCCCATATTTATTTAAAAAAAATTATATTCAAAACCTATAACACATTGCATTGTGTTATATAATATAACACATTGCAATGCAATGTGTTATATAATATAACACATTGCAATGCAATGTAATGTGTTATATAATATAACACATTGAAATAAAATTATATTCAAAACCTATAGCCCTGTGAAGGAAAGCACGAAAATCCATGTAACCTTGTAAAATTCGAACTGGATCTTCCCATTCGCCCTAATTTTCTGATAAGGGCAACTATTAAGAGATATTTCGCCCTCATTTTATGGCAATGGCCATTATTTGGAAGTATTTCGCCCTGTATATTTCATATCTACTTTGATTCAGTTTTCTATTTGCCTAAGTTTCTTGGAATGAAGTTTTTCTGATAGCTATTTCGCCCACACTTCATAGAAGCGGGGCTTTGGCCCGCTTTGATCTAAGGGAATGGTTTCGTCCCTACTTCAAGCGTTTCTTGTACCAGATTCAAATCGGACTGATTTTGGTTGGAGGAAAGTCGCAAAATTGAAGGATAAAGGATATTTTGTTGTTTAATCATATTTCATGTGAGAGAATTATAGTGAATAGCATCCTTTGTAACACATAGATTACTCAATAAACAATTGAGGTAAGCATCACTTCCTAAGAATCAAAAGAAGGGTTTTTTTAATTTTACTTCAAAAGTATGATTTACTTTTGATTTGGTGGGAGTAGTTATTAGAGAAATGCATACATATTTATTGGCAAAGCATGTGCCATTGGAGGTTATAGTTACAAAATTCGAAGTAAGCCTCAATTATATGTGAATAATGAATTGTTGTTTTATTTCAAAAGTTTGATTTGGTGGGAGTAGTTATTAGAGAAATGCATAAATATTTATTGGCAAAGCATATGCCATTGGAGGTTATATTCACAACCTTCTAAATAAGTCTCAATTATCTGTGAGTAAATTTTTATTTATAAGTTTTCTGGTTATAGTTTGCTATTTTATTTTTCAATAACATTTAAAAATATGTTCCAACTAGTATTGCTTTTTGCTAATAAAATGAGTTGTAATATATTTTGTTATATCATATCCAATGATTTGGGTGTTGAATACTTGGTCAAGAATTATTAAATTTTAGTGGTTGTAAGTTAATATTCAAGAACTTCCATCGAACCATTGTTTTTTCCTACCACTACTACAATTGAAAGCATCAAAATCACTTAAATGGAATTTTTGACTTTGATGGTGTGTGCATCCTTAAAATTCACATTTCCATCATTTGAATGATAAAACATACTTTTTTTTCCATTCTAAACCATTTTTGGAGCATCATATTCATTGGATCTGTAGGACCTGTCAGAAGAAGAATGTAAAGGATCTCCATGTTTCTTTTGATGCCCAAATGTAGAAAAATGGATTTATGAAGAAAAGTGGTTCTCATGCTAAAGAAATGGAGAACAAGACATTATGGGATTCTTAGAGCAAGGGTCTCTTTGTAGATCCCCTTTTGAGTAAATGTATGATAAACAAGAAGTGTCATTGATAAGGATAGGAAGTGAAACATTGGAAAGAGGCCAAGAATGATTCAACAACTCATGTCCAACTCTTCTTTTGAAGAATGATAATAAGGGATCTTCTACTTGTGTGTAAGTAGAGCTTCCTCTGTCTCACTGCAACAAGGTAATTTCCATATACATAATTGATTTACAAGTAAAAAACAATGCCTATGCTTAGTAGAGGTGTAGTGGAACTAGGCACCATGGCTTTAGATATTGTGGGTTTAAGATTTCTTGTTTTCTCATTCAATTCTTATTATGTTGCAATGATTAGATACATGAAATGCTTTAATTTATCTACTCTTAATAATTTTCCATCCTCTGTAATACTAAAGAAACATTTTATAAATGAAACCATTTAATTTCAACCAACAATGTGTGGTTATGGAAATAGACAAATTATAAGTTCATTATTTGTAGATATGATCTTTTGACTATATAACGGAATCTAGGATTTGGTGCTATCGATGCATAAACAACTCAATGATGTAATGATTTTGCAAGTTTGAGAAGTTGGAGATGAATATACAAAGGACCTAATTAAATGGTTGTATTTTGTATTGGCCTATGACCTTGGCATCATTCCGATGATGTCCACATTTGTTTGTAGAAAATTAACTTAATTTATCATGACCTTGACTTATGTAATTGTGAAGGAATGTTGATGAGAATTTGGGATTTTTTAATGGTGACCACCTGGTTCTTTTTAGTGGCCATGATTTATTATGTTAAGGAAGAAATAAAATATGATCTATTTAAGCAATTCAAGTGGGGAAACCATACAACCACAAAAGCATCATTGAGGCCTCTTTCAATTGAAAAAAGATGATATAAATTGTTTATCTTTATCATGTAGATCCATCTTAATCCAATATTTCTTAAGCCAAAAATGGTCTAGGGGAAATAAATTTAACATAAAACTCCCTTCTTCCATTCTCATCCTTTGAGGTTAATTTAGAGGATAGGGATGTGTGTGTATTGATTTTCAACTTCAGGAATCTAAATAGATTGGCCTTCGCTTGCTTATATGCTCAAGTTGTTCATCTTGATTGAGTAATCTTTCTGCCACATTTGTCTCTTCTCTAGTGTCAGTCTCAGACCTTTCAGTAACTTCTTTCTCAAGCAAATCTACCACATATTTTTGGTAAATGTTTTGAGAAAGATGAGGTTTTATCTTCCACAAAAACCATATCCTGACCTATCGTGTTCACCTTTCTCCATAGTTGTTGCCTTTCTAAAGATAAAATATATGGTTGGTTTCCATAAGTTCTAGCATTCATCCTAAATCAATAAGCCAAAAATCAAGAGGCTCATGCAACCTAGGCCCAACAAAGTTCCCATGGATCAACTTCCATATCAATTTAAATATGTCAAAAACCTCCAAGGTAGTCAAGAACTATGAGAAAATTAGGTTTTCAAGATTTTTCTGTGGGCCACCGTGTTCTAGTCGGGTATATGGAGCACATAATTCTTCATATTTTTCATGTAGGAAAAATAATATCTATCCATTTTTGTCACATAATTCCTCGATAGGGGTCAAGTTGGACTAGACGATTGGGACATTCAGTTTTCATTCAACCCCTTCACCTTTCCTCGATTGATTTCCATAATTATGCTAAAGGATTGATAAGCATGTCATTTTTAGGAATATGATGAGATGTGAAGTAATCCATATTATGTCAATTATATTTTTTTAGATATAATAACAATTTCTTGTGAACGTTAGGTTCTATAACAACGACATTAAATTGGAGATGGTATAGAATGAAATCCATCTATCGATGCTTGTTAACTAATCAGGAATGCTACCCAGCCTTTACCTAGTTGCACTGCATTATGACGACAAAGATATCTTAACTATCTTGCATCCCTTGTCAACCACCAAGGAATCATACAATCACTCCACTTGGTTGGTGCTGCATTTTTACAAGATAGTTCAGCCTATGACATTCTAATTTGTTTATGGATTAGCTAGAAATTAGGTCCTTGTCATACCAAAATGCGATAACATTAGTAATCCTCACTACTTTAGACGCCAATTTATTAATTAACATCAGATTTGTGCTTCTAAAATTATGTATATTATTAAGAACAACGTGATTGATGATAACATAGAACTTACAATTAAACCCATTCCTTAAATTTATTCTTTAATCAATTTGTTTTCTTTCAATTTTTTTACTTCTTTTGAAAAATGCATCCTATATAAGTCATATTTAAATCTTAATACTTGGCAATGCAAATATACATCAATATTGATACATCATGGAACCCAAGGTTTATCACGCAAGTACCCCTTTCCTAAATATGCAAGGGAAACTATCATGTCTGCATTGGCCTTGATCTGCATTGCCAAATCTAATATGAAAGTTGAAACTTCTCCCAAATTGAATGGGATAGTCACCTCATAAAACGTAACAATACACTACCATTTCTATAAGAAAGCATATGCATGATAGTGGGATCATGTCCCACATATGCCTACCTAGTTGTTAGATCGTCCATTTATCCCTAAAATGGATTGAGACCTGGAATTTGATAGCCTACAACCCGTATTTTTTCCAAAATCCTCTATTTGACATGTTAGTACAAAATACACATGTCATTGCTGACGTGCATCAAAATTATGAACCTGACAAATTGAAGTGTAACCATGTGCATTACCTGTCGAAAATTCTAATAGGTATGTACGCTATAGGGTATATAATATAGGGCTTTGGTTATAGGGAGATAGTTGTAACTCATTAGTAAATAAGTAGACAACAAGGAGGGTGTCATGTCATCGGAAGTTAGCTAAATGAATAAATGCCAATAAATTCCAGACCGTGTACAACATCCATTTTCATCTGAATTTTTTAATTAGAATTCATAATTTATGATGGGTTGTAATCCTTCTCTTTGTTGCTCGTATCTGGTAGCTCTAATCAGTTCCTTTAATGCGATGTTGGCTCTGCTCCAAGTCGTTTACTTCCAAGCTTTTTTTTTACTTAGTAATGAGTCTGATCAACTCGTGTGGACTGTGCATTTTCTCTCCTATGTTAACTTCGAAGGGTTTAACTCTGCTCGACTTTGGTGGGTGTTGGGTTTGCTCGTCTCTTCTTTGCTTCTCTTGAAAGTTTTACTTACTACTGGGTATTCTCTTCTTGAGTGAGGGAACTTTGATGGCAAACGATCATTCAGTAAGCTTGGGATTTGTATTAATTTTTAATGAGAATCATGCATTTTATGGAATAGTCTTTTATTTCGTAGTTTCAGATCCTGTGGTAACTGTATTGTTTTTTTTTAGAGTTATGGCTCTGGTCGTGCTCAGGTTAGGGTTTTTAGCTAGATTTGAGCCATACTCAAGTTAGGGTTTTTAGCTAGCTATAAGCCATACTTAATGAATACACAAATAGAATTGGAACTAGATCTTGGCATTCCTTAATAGGTTTTAATTCTCAACTGGGGTCTAAGGATATTCAGGCTCCAACATCTGGTTTGTTATTTGAGGTTGAAGGTATTTTCCTCAAGAATTTCCTCTAATGAGGCTTGTCTTTCTCTCTTCAATAGGAGTTTCCTCTTCTTAATGGTCAGGGTTTTAAATCTAATGAAATTTTATGGATAATATTGTTTTGGCTTGCTATCTTTTGGCCTTCCTCCATATTTGGTATTTTAAAAACCCTTTCTTATCTATCACCAATTTTTCTAGGTAGTTGAGGAAGTAGCTATGTTCATGAAAAAATATTCACTTAAAACGAATCTTGTCATAACCCAAGATGTGGATGTGCATATAAAACCACACGTGGTTGAGTGGAAGACCCTTCTCTATATCCATGTTGACAAACTTTTGTAGGAAGTTGAAATGAGTTTTTCTAATCTTTGGTGTGTTGTGAGATGTTGACAATGGAGAAAAATCTGATGCCAAATTCCCCTCTTGTTAAAACCAAAGACACAAGGCTCAACTATGTTAAGTTTCTTGAAAACCGTTTCTTAAAATGGGTGATTAGACTTTGAATATGCACCATGCTACTCCCAGGTATAGATATACTGATCCATGTGGATATCAGTGGCCACCCACCTATTCCATGGCCTCGAAAAACAGTTTTCCATCTTGGCAGTTTTTCGGCATTTTTTCGGGTTCCAAACTTCCTGGGCCATTTTGAAGCCCTAAATGACGTTTTTTGAGGATTTGGGGACGAGGTGATTGCCAAAGACACTTACCTAGGCCAGTCAAAAATCGTTCTTCTCAATTAGACCGTTCCAACGGTGTATCGAGTGCCCCAAACGAAGATCGTATGCAAAAGTTATGCCCCCGGGAAATTGACGTATCAACTACCCCCATCAGGACCCACATGCGTTTTGGATTTTCATCTTCCGGGGTGTTATCACTCGGCAATTTCTTTGGGATGTATCAAAGAAATCCATGAGGTAACTATTTCAACCAACTTTAGATTCTATTCTGACCTATACAGCTAGAGAGGGCTCTCTCATATGTCTAATGACTGGTAATAACTCAAATATTTCATCAATAAATGAACAGAGGTCAGATTCTGCAGTAGGACAAGTTTATTTTTTTTTTAAAAGGGATGGTAGGACAAGCAAGAGAGAAAGTACCATTGGGCAATGAAGTCAAATTTTGAAAACGAGAGAAACAAATGACTTAGTGACTGAACTTGAGAGGATAAAGGCTAAATAAGCAACAATCTTTCAGTTAAAAATCGTTGTGTGTGGAGGGAGAAAAACACATGAAGCAACTATGAGCAATGCTGAGGATGAATTCAGAGTTAACTTAGAAGAAACACAGTTTTTCTAAATGATGCGAATCTAGAGCACTGTGCAGTGAATTCTAGATTCCAAATCATGTTCCGATTTAGACAGAAATTTACATATGTGAATATAAGAGCACATGAAAGAACATACACAAAGAAAGAATACAATACATCAGACTGCCACCGTTAGAATCTTTTCTTCAAAGCTTCAATACCTTTGCATTAAGTTTCAATCGTATTCGAAATCTACATTCAATAGTCATTGTCTACACTGTTTTGCCAACCAACCTCTTTTACATGAAAATGATCCCCATATATAGAAAACTAATGCCACCCTTTAGCTACTAGGGTCGAACTACTCTCTCCTAGAATCATGGATCCGATTTCTTTGAAAGAGAACAATAACTTCAACGGATTTACTAAAAATAGAAAACCCGACTTTGCCAAATCATAATCGTAACCGAAATATTCTTTACAATAATTGATCATGATCAAAATTAGACCATATAGTTGTGAAAAGTCATCATGTTCATTGTTGGAAACTTTGTCACCCTTGCATAGCAAGTCTGCTACGCAACAATAACCTACAACAAACTGGGAAAATAGGCGTTAAAGATGACATCATATATCACTAATAAAAAACTATTTTTCAAAACTGAGAGAGGTTTTTTTAGTTAAGCTCCTTATAAAGAAAAAAATGCTCTCATTTTTTTGAAATTAATCTCCAGCTGGGCGGAATACGTGTCGTAAAAACATGTCTCGGACATGAAATCATGAAAACTGAAAAATAGGGATCAAATATTCCTTCGAATCTCCAAAAATATGAAACGTTTCACAAATATGAGAGAGGTTTTTATTATTTGGTTTGTCCTCAACAAAAACCTCTCAGGGATTTTCAAAATTCCTCTCCAGTTGGTCATAAAGTGATCTTGAAGTTGACCACTAAACTCATTTGTGCAACGCGACCTGTAGCATGTGCGCAGGAAACTCCTCTGCGCGAAAGCATCCTATGTGCGACAACCCACTGCGCGATGAAATCCACTGTGCGATGACATCCTCTCCACAAAAACATCCTATGTGCGTCAGCATCCACTGCGTGGCGAAATCCACTGCGTGACAACATCCACTACGCGATGAAATCCACTATGCGATGAAATCCATTGCGTGACAAAATCCTTTGCGCGCTGAAGTGCTCTGCGCAACGCGTATCAAATTTTGCAGCACACAGTTGCAAATGGAAATGGAACAAACAAATGATAAGCTTCCTTTTGAAACTAACCCTTGGAGATGTTAGATGATGCCAAGCATAAAAACAATATGGGTGCTAACATGCATGACTTTGCAAATTGTTGGAAAAACTCTAACCTTAGCTATGAAAATCATGGTGCTAACTGGCTCCAGCGAAGATGCTATCCTCCATGTGAGGTAGAAAATAAAAGTAGACCAGGAGCCTATCCATTGGGTTGCTCCCAAACTCAACTTTCCAACTATAACTTGTAACCCGCATTCGTCGAAAAACCCAAAGTTGTATATGCTCCAAACTGAAATATGAAACTAAGCTGAAAATGAAAACTGCAGATTGCTAAAATAAATGCTCATAGTATCGAGCTCATTCACACTCCTACCTACCCTAACTGTTGAAAATGATTCCAATAAAGTGAAATCAAAATGCCAATGCAACCATGCAAACACTTTATCCACTTTTTGTTTTATTTGCACATGCTTGCTCCAAACTCTGTTTATTGATAAGTCATTCAAAATTTTATCTATAAATTCAAATCTCAAAAAATTAAAAACATTGGGACTGTTTGTCACCTCCAACAAAACTGCAAATGGATCCTCCAGAACATACATAAAACAACAATCATGTTTCACCCCTTCCACTGCATCATTTCTTTCATGTAATTCAACCTGTTGATTACCACAAAAGGCTGAAAAATATGTTGAGACAACTGAACATAACAATCTTCTTAATCAGAAGGCAATGTTGGCTGAAATGAAACCCCTAGTGGCAAGAAATCCATATCTAATGTTGATATTGATTTACCATCATATTTATTTCCAAGATGGTAGTTGATCACAGGTTGCAAATATGAACTGAAATAACCTTCCATGTAATCAACAACAGGGTCATTAAAAGTATGAGAAGGTTGTTGGTCCTCTTCACTGATAACAATTTTCTCATATAAAACAATGTCACTGTGAATGCAGTCAAACTTCATTGCTTCCTCTCTTATCACATGATTTACTTTCAACAATTCAAAGGAAGAAAAACACAATGGAAGACAATTTCCATTTTCAAGTCCACTGGTTTCTTCATATTCAACATCATGCCTGGGGGATTTCTTATTTGAAACATTATAAACATTTTTCTTCAGTAATTTGAAAGAAGCAAAATACAATGGCAAGGTTCTTTCACTTGATTCAAAACCTTCTTCATTTTCTTCACTGCTGTCATATGCACATTTTTCAATTTCTTTGGATTGTTGAACATACTCATTTTCAGATTCATCTTCGACCAATTGCTACTTTCTTCTTTGTAACTGTGATATGTAGGATGATTGCTCTCATTACACTGATGAAAATGAACATTTTATGATAGAGAACATGCAACTAGTTGTTCTAGGAAGTTAACACCATAATCATCATCATATTCATCATATATAGGAAAATCAACAACATCTGCAATGTCATCTAACAAGAAAAAGCTTGGGACATCAACTTGCTCTTCAACAAGTTGATTTGAAAATTCATTTTCTTGACTGTCTACAAATGAATACATAAAACAATCAGCCCTATGCTTATGATGAGATGGATCAGAAGATAAATTAGCACCCTATTTTTCAATAAGTGGAATATAATCCTTTGCAAAATCATCAACATTTAAAGCTTCAAGAGGACATATGATATTATAACCCTCTTCTCAAGATTCAAATCAATTGTTTTTTGTTCATATTCACTGTCATGTTCTTTAACATCCAACTCCTCATTTCGAATTTGTTTACATGCTTGAATATTGTGTTGAATCTCCCGAGCATCATTAAACATTTGTTGTAAGGACTTAGATCTTCTTTCCATCAGAAGGAAAGAAAAATCTGGATGAAAGTTTGTTGCATAATGGAGCATGGCAGTAACTTCATTGGGTTGAATTTCGTTAGGAAGTTTATAATAAAGACTAGCAAACCTCCTATTGAAATTTGAGATGGTTTCATCTTTCTTTCTTTTCATGGCATACAAATATGAAAGGAGTAGATCCCATGACTTTCTCTCACCCCAAAATCTATGGAAAGCTTCTCTCAATTCATCCCACAAGTTAATTGACTGAGGCTGCAAATGTCTGAACCATGCTTTGACATCTCCTTGTAAGGACTGAGAAAAGACCCTCATAGACACATCATCATGTTCGATTTTAAAAAATTCTATAAAATGCTCAAAGACCCAAATATGTTTTTCAGCTGACATTCCATGAAGCTCTCCATCGAATCGAGGAAGGTACTTTTAATGTTTAAGAGGAAATTCATGAAGGATGGAAGGAAATTTAAGAGGACTGTATATTTCTTAAATCTTGGAGGGTGTAGGATTAATAACAGAAGGTACAAGCTCAACTTTGGTTTCATTAAGCTCACAAGAATGATCATGAACATCATATGGCTCAGAGGAAGGAGCTTGATGAATATCGGTTATACAAGAAGGAGGTATACCTACAGTTTTCCATGGAGGATATATAAGGGTAGATCTCCGGGCTTCATTTGAATGCACTAAGTGAAGAAATATTCTTTTGAAAAACTCAGGAAAGGACAAGAAGATATTGATAAAACAAAAAAGTACTTCTTGGACTAAACTTAAGCTCGAGTACCTGATTTTTATATACTGCCCTTCCATATCTCTGTCAACATGTCTCATTCTCCAGTTGAGTCTTTGAATCACATTTGAAGCTTGATTGGTGTCGCCATAAAAACTTTAGCTCTAGATTCTTCTGCCAGTGGAATCACCTTCAACTGATTTTCTGATGTGTGGAGTCGCTAGAGAAGAAATATAGCCAATATGTGCCTAGGTGTTTGCTGCTCTCAGACCTCAGAACTCAACCATGTCGTTATTTCCTAGGGAAAATTTTCAATTTCGTCCCCAACAACGGTGCCAAAATGTTAGCACTCGGTAATTTCTTTGGTTTGTATCAAAGAAAGCCCCAAGGTAACTATTTCAACCAACTTTAGATTGTATTATGACCTATACAACCAAAGAGGGCTTTCTCATATGTATAATGACAGGTAATAACTCAAATATGTCATCAATAAATGCATAGAGGTCAGATTCTGCAATAGGACAAATTTATTTTAGTTTTAAAAGGGATGGTAGGACAAACAAGAGAGAAAGTACCATTGGGCAATGGAGTTAAATTCTGAAAATGAGAGAAACAAATGACTTAGTGACTGAACTTGAGAGGATAAAGGCTAAATAAGAAACAATCTTTCAGTTAAAAATCGTTGTGTGCGGCGGGAGAAAAACACATGAAGCAACTCTGAGCACCACTGAGGATGAATTCAGAGTTAACTTAGAAGAACCACAGTTTGTCTAACTGGCGCGAATCTAGAGCATTGCGTGATGAATTCGAGATTCGAAATCACGTTCTGATTTAGACAGAAATTTACAAATGTGAATAAGAGAACAAAAAAGAACATACACAAAGAAAGAATACAATACATCAGTCTGCCACCGTTAGAATATTTTCATCAAAGCTTTAGGACCTTTGCATTAAGTTTCAATCAAATTCGAAAGCTACATTCAATAGTCATTGTCTACACTGTTTTTCCAACCAATCTCTTTTACATGAAAATGATCCCCATATATAGAAAACTAATGTCACCCTTTGGCTTCTAGGGTCGAACTACTCTCTCCTAAAACCATGGATCCGATTTCTTTGAAAGAGAACAATAACTTCAATGGATTTACCAAAAATAGAAAACCTGACTTTGCCAAATCATAATCGCAATCGAAATATTCTTTACAATCATTGATCATGATCAAAATTTGACCATATGGTTGTGATAAGTCATCATGTGCATTGATGGACAGTCTATCACCCCTGCATAGCAAGTCTGCTACACAACAATAACCTACAAAAAAAAACGCAATGGATTGCGCAACAAACTGGGAAAATAGGCATTAACTATGACATCATATCTCACTAATAAAAACCTATTTTTCGAAACTGAGAGAGGTTTTTTTATTTAAGCTCATTATAAATAAAAACCTCTCTCGTTGTCTTGAAATTCATCTCCAGCTAGCTGGAATATGTGTCACAAAAACATGTATCGGATAGGAAATCATGAAAACTGAAAAAATAGGGCTCAAATATTCCTTCAAATCTCCCAAAATATGAAAAAAAAATTCAAATATGAGAGACGTTTTTATTATTTGGTTTGTCCTCAACAAAAACCTCCTGGGGATTTTAAAAATTCCTGTCCAGTTGGTCATAAAGTGATCTTGAAGTTGACCACTAAACCAGTCATTTGCGCAACACGACTTGTAACTTGTGCACAGGAAATCCTTTACGCGAAAGCATCCTATGCGCGATAGCCCACTGCACGATGAAATTCACTACACGATGAAATGCATTGCGCGATGACATCCTCTCTGCGATAACATCCTATGCGCGACAACATCCACTGTGCGACGAAATCCATTGTGCGACGAAATCCACTGCGCGACAACATCCACTGCACGATGAAATCCACTGCCCAATGAAATCCATTGCGCGACGAAATCCATTGCGCGAAGAAATACTTTGCGCGGTGAAGTGCTCTGCGCAACGCGTAGCAAATTTTGAAATAAATGATAAGCTTCCTTTTGAAATTGACCCTTGGAGATGTTAAATGATGCCAAGCATAAAAACAATATGGGTGCTAACATGCATGACTTTGCAAATTGTTGACAAACCTCTAACCTTAGCTATGGAAATCATGGTGCTAACACAGGGTTAGGATTTTGGATTTTACTTAAGTTAAAAAGGCCTTTGGAGCCTCATTGTAATGATCATCTTCTTGCGAATGCGAGTAGCCATCAAATCTCTTCTCAGAGATAAGATGCCACCATTCTAGCGAGTCTTTCACTCTGTATTTTTACAGTCTTTGTGCATTTTCGCTCATTAATAGAAAATTGTCTATTATTATATATATGTGTTTATGGTTGCATCTCTAATGCATTTCTGTTATATGATTGAATATCCTTGATATCTCTGTACATTTCTTTATTATATCTCCACCCTCATTTCATGCTAAAAAAAATATGGATCAGTGGTATCAGAGCAGGCTGCTCTTGATCATTTTTCAGTGCATGTCCCCGACGAGGTTCAAGTATAGCAAGTTGGGTCTCGAGCTTTTGTCTCTTGAGGACAATTGCTTCCGCATGCCCGAGAAACCCTCCATGGCGGAAGAAAAGAAAAATGATGTAACAAAAGATTTTATTAATCTGTTGCTTGAGAAAGCTCTCACGTGACAGAGGGACGAATTGATGGAGAATATTTCCCACATCCTTCAACACCTGTCGATAAAAAAATGTGCGTCTTCATCAAGCGACCTCTTTGGAGGCACCTTGTCTTTCAAGGTACAAGTTAATTTTGATATTCCCATATTTGAAGGACGAATAGATGCAAATACACTAGAAAAATGGTTAAATCTGCTAGAAGGTTATTTCTCTGTTTATAATTTATTCGACACGGAAAATATCACCTTCACACTCCTTAAGGCTCTCCCCCATCTCAAACATTGGTGGGAAACTTATTGGGAACACAGTTCCACAAAAGAATCTGGAATATATGAGGTCAAGCCCACTTGGTATTTTTTTGTGGATGTGATAAATGAACAATATTACCCTGTTGGAAACTATGAGGACCAGTACATGAAATGGACCACACTGTGGCAAGAGAGGGGCCAAGTAGTGTTAGGGTTCACCAATACCTTCCATACCTTGCACACCAATCTGGGTATCAAAGACTCTGAGCGACATTTGGTTCTGAAATACCACGAGGCTCTACACAGATACATCCAAGTTGAAATGGATTTTCTGGACATCTCATCACTCGGTGTTGCTTATCGATATGTTGTTAAAATCGCACAAAAATTTAAGCACCAGAACAAATGGGAGTTTGGGTTTGCAAATCCGTAACAACCAAAGTATGATAAATACGACGTTAACAAACAGTCTCCCGAAAACCAGTCCAAGCCACAGGAAAAGAAGGGTCACGGGAAGACAAAGAAGGACACTGAAAAATAGTGTGATTTCCACAAAATCCCCTGGCACAACACCGATGAATGTCGCTCAAAACAGTGATTGGTGGCCGAGATCAAAGACAAGGAGCCGAACCCTGATTCATAATCTGATTCTGAAAATACTGGTAAAAGAGAGATCATCGACCCAGACCCTACTGTTATTGTCACGACCGCAACAATTTAACCAGAAGAACCAACAGATCCTGAAGAGGGGGAGTGCCTTTTTCATTCACAGATGTGGGTGAAGGAAACCCCGCTACATTTTATTGTTGATAACAAAATCCAGAAGAACCTCATCTCAGTAGAGGTCGTCAATCAATTGGGATTGTCGACAACACCACACCGACAACCATACAACATCAGGTGGCTTCGCCAGGGACGAGATCTTTGTGTCAGCCAGCAGTATCGATTGTCATATGGAATCCAACCCTTCAAGGATGAGGTATTATGTGATGTTGCCCCATTGGATGTTTGTGATGTTCTCTTGGGCCATCCATATATGTGGAAACACCATGTTGTTTATGTGTCTCGACCCCCTTGCAGTGTCATTGTTTCTATGAGGGGTCATTTCTACAGAATACCAAAGGTAGTTCTGACTACTATTCCACCTAAATAGTGTCGCAAGGTAGTATCTCATACTACAAAATTCAGCTTCTTCACAATCTATTCAAAGGTGAACATAAGGATACTGCAACCACTATAGTTTCGGCCCAAGCACCGTCTATCCAACAGAAGCGGGTCGACAAGACTGCAACAAAGTGAAAATATTCCTTCTGCACACAGACATCTCATGTAGCTTGACCAGTTGAAAAAATTCAACCCTGCCAACAACAGGTTCATGACAACCTTCCACAAACCAAGCAGCTCACGTCTCCAGCAAGGAAAGCAACTTACCAAGATTCAGATTTAGTAATCACTTTCCCCCCTCCCCAGGAACTCAACGCAATGGAGACCATTGCTTCCTAAGGATGAAGGATTGATCTAGGTGGATATCGGTGGCCACCCACCTATTCCACGATCTCGAAAAATAGTTTTCCATATTGGCAGTTTTTCGGGTTCCAAACTTCTGGGGCCGTTTTAAGGCCCTAAACGACGTTTTTTGGGGATTTTGGGACCAAGTGACTACCAAAGGTGCTAACTTGGGCTAGTCAAAAATCGTTCTTCTCGGTTAGACCTTTCCAACGGTGTATCGAGCGCCCTAAACAGAGATCGTATGCAAAAGTTACGCCATTGGGAAGTTGACGTATCAATTACCCCCATCGGGACCCGCAAACCTTTTGGATTTTCATCTTTCGGGGTTAGGGTTTTGGATTTTACTTATGTTAAAAGGGCCTTTGGAGCCTCATTGTAACGATCATCTTCTTGCGAATGTGAGTAGCCGTCGCATCTCTTCTCAAAGATAAGATGCCACCATTCTAGCGAGTCTTTCACTCTGTATTTTTACAGTCTTTGTACATTTTCACTCATTAATAGAAAATTGTGTATTATTGTATCTCTGTGTTTATGGTTGCTTCTCTGATGCATTTATGTTATATGATTGAATATTCGCGATATCTCTGTACATTTATTTATTATATCTCCGCCCTCATTTCGTGCCGAAAATAATCCGTATCATATACATGATGTTATAATAACCCTTACTAAATCTACATCTCTTGTTGTTGATGCTTAATTATGGTAGTCTAACTAAGACTATCATCATCTTCATCATGAAATGACTTAATTCTTTCACATTTCTTATCTCTTAAATTTTTTTCAACGTAAGAATACTTTTATATGAATAATAACCATGCTATCAATATTTTTGTTCATAGATGTTGTTTCTATCATTTGTTTAAAGACCATCGTTTCTTATTGTCAATTGCTCATAATTGTGTTTTTTATATCATTTACATATGTTTAGCATTTTGATAGGTTATGCAATTTGATAGGTTTTGATTTGTTTTGTATATATGTATGTTCTTCTTGTTTGCATTCTATTTAGATGACATATAGATTCATATGTTCCAACTATGTATTTCTAATTTCGTCTTAGGTTGGGTAACTACGTAGAAATATCATGAATCATTTCTCTTAATTAAGTTATTTTTATTTAAATCTAGGGGAACTTGGAATTGAATTATATTTTACACCAAGTGAATCCCTACATGTCATTGGTGCTATATACAAAGCTCTAGTTTCATCGTTGTGGGGTATACAAAGATCTAAATATCATTGGTGGGGTATACCAAGCCTTTTTACAGAAGTATGCCAATTTTTGTCTCACACAAAGCCTTTTAAATGGAAGTTAGGGAACCGGTGAGTGGAAATTATAAGCACATGCCTAGAGGGGATTGGAACCACTGAACCTATCACCCCGAAAATCATAATTATTTTAGAAGTGAATATGCTAACCTTATCAAACACAATAAGAACATGCTTATATGGTTTTATACTTTATCAAAAAATTTATTAAGATTTAATAATGTTTTAAATTTTAGTAAAAGATTTGTCAAGATTTTACAATTCAATGAAAGATTAACCACCATTTTATAAGATTTTACAATATTATATAATTGAGTAAAAATTATATATACATATTATATTATTGATAAAATAGCCTTCAATTTTTCTTATGTATAATGGGGATTCACTCATTTATTATACATATAGAGAATAGAGATCTACTTTCATCCACATGTTATTAATGTTATTTTAAGTGACAAAGTTTTATTATAAACTTTTGTCTATTTTAAACTATAAAAAAATAATTAAATCATTATATTATATTAAAAAAGAAATTGTTAACGTTGTGGATATGCCAAAATTGTTGTTGAAAAATGTGATTGAAAAAATAATCCACACCAGAATAGAATGTTCCTACGTAAACTCATCGTCCTATTAAACAATGTTAGGTATTATATGTCTTTCCATTACTAACCTGATGGAACAATTCTTAATTGTGCTCTTTTGATTATTATGTCTCGTCTAATCCATCATACGAAAATCATTCTATCATTCATTGGATGTTCACATTTAGTACCAGACGTGTCTATTCGATCGCACCACATTTTCAGCGAGACGATCACCGGGATTCACCATACTTCTTGCTATCTCCGGTTGTCGCCTTCCCGCCAGATGTTTAAGTTTGTGGTTTTGGTTAGATTGGAGATCGATTATAGTAACAATCGATGGTGTATGTTGGGAGATTGTTTGAAAAAGACTCTGCAACCTCAATTAACTTGTATTTAATTTCATCAATTCCGTCACGCAGCCGGCATCCTTTTTGAAATCTTTTAAGACGCAGCCAAGGTTCGAAACTCCGCAACAATGGCGTTGGCAGGGGCTGCAGCAGAAGAGGGAAGCCTGGGAACTCGGCCGAGTCACGATCTTGTAAAACAGTCGCGGAAGGCCGTATCCCGCATTGAGACCGAATTGGCATGGAAGATCAAAGCCATCGCAGCCCTTCCCAATCCCCCCGACATGGATATCTCGCTCTGCGAGGCTGCCAAGGTCGACTCACCTCAGACTCAATTCTTCCTTGTATTTGCATTATAAACAAATTGTGTCAATTAATTAATGCAGGCTGCAATGGAGGCTGAGCCGAAGAGAATTGCAGAAGAAGAAAGGGCTCCGCACAGATCCGTCATACAGCTTGAGGAGCTCTTTCAAATGTACGACAGCTTGGTCAAGAAATCTGAGAATCCAGCAATCTCAAGAGCTGAAGCTGATATTCAGGGAAATATGAAGCTAGACCTTCCACAGCTTCTCCACGAACTTAACAGGTTTTTACTCTTTAACTTGCCAGACTCTGCACATAAGCTGTCGACCATCGCTAAACTCGACCTTTCTAATAACAATATGAAGGTAAATTCAGCAATATTGCATCGTGATATAGACTTTCTTGATTGTATTTATCTGATTTTGCTTGTAATATTAATTTCTTGCTGCAGTGTCTTCCTGAATCCGTGACGAGTCTGGTGAATTTTAGAACTCTCGACGTCCATTCGAACCAGCTCACATCTCTGCCGCAATCTATGGGACGACTGCAGAAGCTTAAAATCCTCAACATTTCTCGAAACATCTTTGTCGAATTGCTAGAGAGCATTCAAAATTGCCGGTAAAAATCGTGTCCGAACCCTAGTTTTTTCCAAGAAAATTTAATTCTCTGCAATCCAAGGGAATATTGTATGATTTTACGGCTCACATGTTAAAAATTAAAGGGGTTGGCTAAACGTTTTAACTTTTGGTGTTTATTTAATCTGACAATTTAAATTTTTAAAACTGGATATTTTTTTGGTTTAAATTGTATTTTTAATATATAAATGGATTCATTCTGTTGTAAAATTCTCAAATAATTTTGATTATACAAATTTATCCACTCAAATCTTCATATCCAACTATTCTTTACTATTAAACGAAAATTCATCACAACCAAAAAATAGAACATTTAAATTAATCTTCAAATCCAATCAGATCAGTTCGCTAGAAGATCTGATTGCCGATTTCGACCAGCTACAGCGGCTGCCTGAAATACTGGGCATTAAACCGTTTAACCTACAGAAGTTCTCTGTCCATTCCAGCAAATTCTTTTATATCCCTTCCTCCATCCCATGCCTCATGTCTCTCCGTGTTTTGGACGTCCATATGAACAAGCTTAGATATTTGCCTGAAGACATTGACAACATGGTAAGCCTTCAAATTCTTAATGTTAGTTGCAATTTTGGCTACTTGAACGCCTTGCCGGATTCGATCTGTGGGCTGTGTTCGCTCGTTGAATTAGACGCGAGTTATAACCAGATTAAAACCCTGCCCGATTTCTTAGGCGGGCTAGTGAAGTTGAAACGGCTAAATCTGGAGGGGAACCCGCTAATTCGACCACCTCCAGAGATAGTCAGAGATGGTCTGGAAGCAATTAATAAATACTTAAGCAATCGGCCCACCAAGAGTCTCATGCCACGTAGCCTCTCAAGTCTGGTAGGTAAACTGACACGTAGGTGTATCTTGCACCGTTGAAGCTGGGAACATATGACAAAGTGATGACATGGCAGGACTACATAAGTCAAGAAGAGGGTTTCTCATCACGACGGAGTTGTTTCACACGCAGTCGCTCTATCACTCCAAGACGCACTACTCCCCTCGTGGATTCAGCTGCCACCCTATCAAGAACTCTTATGCCATGGACAACCTTTGTCTGTATGTACGAAAGTGACATGAAAATTATTTAAAATATATTTATGAGTAGACTTCTATTGATTACTACGTAATATGGCAATTGTTGTTTTTAGAATTTGATAAATTGTATTTATATCCATTCAATTCTCTCGGTGACTAATGTCTCTTAGCTTTTTTTCTTTGGTCGTGATCATCATCGTTGCCTATGAGACACTGCACGAGCGGCCTAAATGTATTTTTTTTTTTTTTTAAATAGCTTTTGGAGTAACGTTGTAAAAGATCATAGATTTTCTAAAAGAGAAAAATCATTGCTGGTTAGTAGGGTTGGAATTTCAAATTTATTTGAGGGAACATTGTAAAAGATCAAAGTGTTTGGCAGATGAAGCAAATAATCGATATACTTATTATTTAAGGGAAAATTACAATAGCCTTCATAGACATACAATCATCCTCTACTCACACACACTCTACTCTCTACACAACTTGCTCTCACACTCTTCACACATTGCACTCACACCTCAATGGGTATGCTCGCATATATAACATCTATCACTCAGTTACATAATCTAATCATGAATAGATCACATAGTTACACGAACAGTTCATAAATAGATTGCATGCATGCGCGTTAACATAGCTGCATGCATGTGCATGTGACCGCATGAGGAAATTCTCTGGCATATTTCCAACAATCTCCACCTTACAACAATTTACTTGATATATCATGCCCTTAATTAATTCATCACCTTTTTTGCAAGCCAAGAGAAGACACACACCATCGTAGCTTCTCTAGCAAACTAGATTTGTAAACATGTCTGCAGAATTCATTTTTGTATGGAACTTTTCCAAAAACACTCCGCCTTCATCAAAAACCTGTCTTACAAAATAGTATTGAACAGAAATATGCTTCGTATCACTGTAATAAGCTGGATTTCTAGCCAAATGGATAGCACTTTGACTATCGCAAAATACTTTCACCTTTCCTGTATCCTTTCAATCTCACCCAATAAACCCTGTAACCAAATTGTCTCCTTGCATGCATGTGAAGCACCCATATACTGTGCCTCTGTAGTGGATAAAGAGACTATGTTTTCAAGCTTTGACATCCAACTAATAGGTCCTCCTGCAAGAGTAAAGACATATCCTGAAGTGGATCTCCTTTTTTCCAAGTCACTTGCAAAATCTGAATCTACATAACCGCAAACCGAATCTCTGTAATGTCCCTTTCCAAATAGGAGCTCCAGAGAGGAGGCTTAATGGTCTAAATCGCCCCGTTAGACTATAGCCATGACCAAAGAGGGGTAAACAAGGTTACTAGAGGTCACTCCAGTCACAGGTGTTATATTCAGAAAGTGACATTGAGCTAAAAAGGGTTAAAAGCGCTTTTAAGTCATTATGAGCTAAAAATAGAAGTCAACAGTGAATTAGGTTTCAACAATGATTTAGGGTTTTGGAAGTCAACAGTGAATTAGGGTTTCAGCATGATTTAGGGTTTTGGAAAGCTATAAAGGAAGGGTTAGCGACCTAATTCATCATTATGCAGATTATGACTTGTCATTGAGGAGAAGAGACACATCTCAGGAGAGATAGTTTAGTGTATTCCAGGAGGAAGACACCAGTTGGCTAATTTCGGTGTTAAAAGACACACCCTAGTCACCGAGAAGATCATCCAGGTCTTCCATCATTCTTCATTGATTCTATAGTGCTCCCATATTCCGGGTATTATCTTTTAGTTGCTTATTTGTATTCCGGCTAAGATCCTTTTGTCTTTTGATCTAGCCGAGTGTTGTTATTTTATTCAGCCGCAGTTGCTTATTTGTATTCTGACTAAGATCCTTTTGTCTTTTGATCTAGCCGAGTGTTGTTATTTTATTCAGCTGCAGTTGCTTATTTGTATTCCGGCTAAGATCCTTTGTCTATTGATCTAGTCGAGTATTGTCAGTTTATTCAGCCGCATTCGGCCATTTTGTAATCCACAGAGATATCATAATACAAACTTTGCAGTCCTTTGTCGCGTTTATTTTTTGTATGATCATTTATATGTTGTAAACCTTTGATTCTACACACACATTAGCAGTGTTTCCTAGACTAGCCAAGTCAGGAACATTACAGTGGTATTAGAGCTTTAGTCCTGCCAGCCTGTGACTAAAGACAATGGGTGCAGCAGAAGACCCAGAGGGATGTGAACACGTAGGTGAAGAATATGTCACTTACAACATGCATCAGGAAAGAAGGCATAGGCCTGATTTCCCCCCTTTTCCTCCTAGCTCAGAGGAAGTGGAAGAGGCACACAAAGAAGCAGAGAGAAGGGCAGAGCGTGAGGCGGAGAGGATGCTAGGAGATAGATATGAGCAACCAGAGGGCAGTGGCAAGGCCCCCATAGATCTAGAGGCAACTTTCATGCAGGTTATCAACAGTATGTTAGCTAGTCAATGGACCATGTCTCAGTCCTTGGCACAGGTGGTTGATAGATTGGCTAGAGTGGGCACCCCAGATACACAAGTCCCGCATGCAGCACAGGGGAACTCGAGAGCAGGTAGTAGACCCCAATCACCCTCTCGCACATACACCTCTGCGAGTAGGATTCCCAAACCCTTGTTTCCTAGTTTCCAGAGGGCACCCCTGGTAGCAGCACCACCACAAATAGCACAGAGGCCACCCACTCATGCCGACAACATTGCAGAGTATAGGAGGGAGTATGCAATATTGGGTCGTGACTTCCATCAGAACATGACCTTAGTCGAGTACTTTGGACTCAAACTCAGGAACCACCCCAGAGAGCTGCAAATGGGAGGACCACAACAGCAGCAGGGGCATAACCTCGATTTCATCCGAAAAGCTGGGAAACTCACCATCCCTTCTTTCGACAGATCATCCAAATACACCGCCAGAGCTTAGGTACAGAAACTAGACATGTATTACAAGCTCAACCAGATGACCGAGACAGAGGCCATCAGTTTTGCGACCTTACACTTGGAGGGTGAGGCACACGAGTGGTGGTATCATGGACTGGTGACATTGGGTCACAGTTGCATCACCTCCTATAGGGAGTTTACAGATAGGCTCATGGACAGGTTTGACAGGAAGGATCCCGAGATACACTTCAAGGATCTAGCCTAGTTGAAACAAACTGACACAATAGAGGCATTCATCACAGAGTTTCAGTGGGTAGCCATGGCATTGACAGATATATCAGAGCCTAGGCTGATCATGCTATTCACAGAAGGACTCACAGAGCCTTTGAGAGGATGGGTGAAGGCATACATGCCTCCCACTTTGCAGGATGCCATCCTTCACACTCGAGATCTGGCAGACTCAGTGCCAAAGACTAAAACTTTCTCCAAACCATTTGTGACCCAGAGGGATCAAGACAGGAAGCCATTCCAGAGAGAATGAAAGGGCAAGGAGAAGTTGGATGATGAGACTAGGCGAGAGCTTATGAGGAAGAAGCTTTGCTTCAGCTGCAGAGATCCTTGGGTCCCAGGCCACAGGTGCATGGGCAAAGGAGAGATTCATTATATTGAGGTAGCAGCAGATAACGTGGACAGTGAGGAGGAGGAGCAGGACAGTGGATCCACTAGTTCAGAAGAGGAGTCAGCACCAACAGAGGAGCAGCCTCTCTGTAGACCACCGACACTGGCAGGAGCCCATCCTCCAGTAGTCCCATAACTGCCAGAGCAGGCTAACGGGAGGAAACCAGCAAAGGGAGGAGTCATAGCGACCCTTTCTGGTGTTCCCAGGTATGATACCCTCCATATCAGAGGGATTATTCAGGGGCAACGAGAAATCACCCTGATAGATGGTGGGGCCACCCACAACTTCATTGACGCTTCACTAGTATCGAGATGAGCACTTCAGACATAGGAGTTTGATGGGTTTGATGTTGTGGTAGCAGATGGCCACACAGTGGAGTGTCTAGATAGAGTTCCAAACTTAGAGATGAAGTTAGGAAACTACACAGTGAGAGAGACATTTTATGTGGTTGACCTAGCGGACACAGATTTGGTGTTAGGAGTTTAGTGGATGATTACCTTGGGAAAAATCACCACCAACTACCAAACCTTGGAAATGGGATTTAGAGATCAGGATGGGAAGAAGGTTGTTTTAAGAGGTATGTCGACAGGAGCACCCATGGCAGTTTCATCCAAGAGGATGGAGAGGATATTCAGACATGGGGAGGTAGCATATGTTGTAGAATGCTTGATCACTACTCAGAAGGATTCAGAAGGTCGACAACAATACTACACAAAGATCAAGAATTTATTGGGACGACATCAACAGGTCTTTGAGGCAATTCCACCAGGGAGACCACTTGACAGTGGGTTTGAGCACACCATTGAGTTGAAGGAGGGGGGAAAACCTATGATCACCCCCCCTATCGTCATCCTAGGAGGTTCAAGGATGAGATAGAGAAGGCAATCAAGGAATTGCTAGCGATGGGACACATCAGACCGATCAACAACCCATTTGCTTCTTTAGTTGTCTTAGTTCTGAAGAAGGATGACACCATGAGGATGTGCATTGATTACCGAGCCTTGAACAAGAAAACTATCAAGAACCAATACCCTATCCCACACATTGACGAGTTGATGGATGAACTGCATGGGGCAATTTACTTCTCAAAAATTGATCTACGCTCTGGATATCATTAGATTAGCATCCGAGAGAAGGACATAGAGAAGACGACATTTCGATGTCATTTTGGACACTTCGAGTTCCTGGTTATGCCATTTGGGCTAACCAATGCACCCGCTACATTCCAGTCTTGCATGAACCATATATTCAGGGATCAGTTAAGGAAATTAGTCTTGGTTTTCTTCGATGACATCTTGATCTATAGTCGGTCATGGCAAGAGCATATGAGGCACCTGGATGAGGTATTGAGCATCATAGAGGCACAATCATTATATGCCAAAGAGTCCAAGTGTGAGTTCGGTATGACAGAGTTTCTTTACTTAGGCCACATCATCAGTGCACAAGGGGTACAGGTGCACCAAGAGAAGATCAGGGCCATTGGGATTGGTCGACGCCCAAGAATGTGACATAATTGTGGAGCTTCTTCGGGTTGTGCAACTATTACAGGCAGTTCATCTGGGGTTTTTCTCAGCTTGGAGCACTGCTGACAGATCTTACCAAGCATGGGGCCTTCATATGGACCGAGAAATCACAGGAAGCCTTTGATCACATGAAGGAAGTCATGGGCACTTGTCTAGTGTTGGCACTACTAGACTTCACCTTGCCATTTGTACTAGAGTGTGATGCATCCGGCGAAGGGATCAGTGCAGTTTTGATGCAGGGAGGACACCCAATTGTATTCGAGAGCCAAAAGCTTAGTCAACCTGAGAGGTTGTACTCCATTTATGATAAGGAAATGTTGGCAATCATGCATGCCTTGACCAAGTTCAGACAATATTTGGTGGGCAACAAATTCGTGGTCAAGACCGATCACAACAGTTTGAAGTATTTCCT
>ML812041.1:196807-208234 GCA_009831015.1 Picea engelmannii | reverse complement strand
CACGAGACATATAATAATTTTCTTCGTCATTATTAGGACATAAACCTGAAGAAATCTTGAAATGAAAAGCCAAAGCGATCTGTACGTGTTTCACATTATTCATACTGAATCTTATAAGTATTTTCTCCACATACTTCTATTGTGATAACCACAACTTACCATTTTTCATGTCTTTGTGTACCTCCATGGCTAAGATTTGTTTTTTTGCTTCTAGATCCTTCATATCAAATTCCCTAGCCAACTGAGTCTTTAACATGTTGATTTCAATCATGCTTTTATTTTCCACAAGCATATCGTCAACATATAACACCAAAATAATGAACATGTCATTTTCCAACTTTTTAAAGTAAACATAATGATCATATTCACTTCTTGTAAAATTTAGGCTCACCATGAAGGAATCTAACTTCTTGTACCATTGCGTGGGAGATTGTCTCAGGCCATACAATGACTTCTTGAGTTTGCAAACAAACCTCTTATTGCGATCCTAAACAAACCCTTCTGGTTGTTCCATATATATATCCTCATTTAAATCTCCACATGTAGAAACATTGTTTTAACATCTAGCTACTCTAACTCAAGATCAAGTAAAGCAACTAGTGCTAACACAACACGAACTGAAACAAGCTTCACAACTAGTGAAAATATCTCATGAAAATCAATACCTTCCTTTTGAGAATACCCTTTTTCTACCAGTCTTGCTTTATACCTCTCTCGACTTTATCATCAACACCCTTTTTCATTTTGTAGACCCACTTGCAGTCGACAACCTTCGTGTCCTTTGGAAGTTCTACTAGGTCCCATGTTTTATTCCTCTCTAAGGCATCCATTTCTTCTTTCATAGTTTTCTTCCATTGAGCACTTTTAGATACCTCAATTGCTTCCCGAAAACAACTAGGTTCTCCATCAATAGAAACTAAAGCCACAGATGAAACATAATCATCATACCTTGTAGGAGGATTCCTAACCCGTGAAGATCTCCTTAGAGATGGTTGAGGCATATCCTCAGTTTCCTGGATATTTTCTGCATCTTCATTTTCTTCTTCTGGAACTTCTTCATGCTCCTCCCGTTCTGGAGATGGTTGAGTTTCCAACTGAATTTGTTGAACTTGCGGTACATGTTCTGGTCTTACTTCAACATCTACCAGTTTTGATTTTAAGAGTGAGGATTCATCAAATACTACATCTCTGCTAATGATGAGTTTATGGGCAGTACGATCCCACAATCTGTACCCCTTAAATCCATCACCATAACAAACAAAGACATATTTCTTTGATATAGGATCTAACTTAGAACACTCATCTTTAGAAATAAGAGCATAAGCATCACAACCAAATATTCTCAGATTTGAAAAATCACACAAATGACCTGTCCAAACCTCTTCTGGAATCTTACAGTTTATTACAGTTGATGGTGACCGATTTGTCAGACAACATGTTGTAAGAACTACTTCCCACAACTCATGTTGCATCTTGGCATTATTGAGCATGCTCCTTTCTCTCTTTAGAAGAGTCCTATTCATGCATTCAACAACACCATTCCGTTGAGGAGTATAAACCGTGGTTTTATGTCTTTTGATCCCATTTTCCTAACAATAGTTCTCAAATTCCATAAATGTGAATTCACCTCCATTATCTTTCCTTAAACACTTGATTGACCTGTCAGTGTTCTTTTCAACCAAAGCTCTTAATTGCTTAAAAGTATTAAATACATCATATTTTATTTTAAGTAAATAGACCCAAACCTTCCTAGAGTAGTCATCTATAAATGTCACAAAATATGACGATCCTCCAAGAGAAACTGAAGGGGATGGTCCCCAAACATCTGGATGAATGTAATCAAGGATACCTTTGCTTAGATGCCTTCATGTTTTAAACTTCTATCTACACTGTCTTTTGAAAACAAAATACTTGCAGAAATTCAAATTCAGAAACTTCAAACTTGGAAGTGACTTACGATCAACCAGTACCTTAAGCCCTTTCTCGCTCATATGACCCAAACACTGATGCCATAAACGAATAGAGTCACTTGCATCTCCATATGCTACCACTACTTGATTTACTTCTATCCTTCCTTCAAGCTGATAAAGGTTCCCAATCCTTTTTTCCTTCATGACTACTAAGATGCCTTTGGACACCTTCAATACTCCACCTTGAGTTGTACACCTGTAACCATCAGAATCTAGAACTCCCAAAGATATCAAGTTATTCCTTAGTTCGAGAACATTCCTTACATCTATTAATGTTCTTACAAAACCATCATGCATTTTAATGTGGACACTACCAACTCCAACAATTTTACAAGAAAAATCATTTCCCATAAAAAAAACACCATCATCAATAGATTGGTAAGTTGGAACCAATTTCTATGAAGACACATGTGGCTAGACGCACCGGAATCTAACAACCAATGCTGATGTTGACGTGAAACATCACAAGTAGACAATACCTCATCAATCATACATGAACTGGAACCTGAACTTGTTTCAGCTACATTAGCTTCCTTTGCTTCTTTTGTTGAGTCCTCCTTGGATGCATTCCGTCTTTCTCAACAATCCTTCTTGAGATGCCCAGATTTTCCACAGAACCAACATTTCAGCTTACTTGGGTATGGAACCCATTTTGGAAATAGAAGAGGATTTTATCATCTTAAGAAGTGTTTGGAAAAGTAATTGAAGGCTTTCTGGTAGAAGTGTCTATGCAAGTAATGAAATGAATTTTGGTAGGGTTTGTTTTTTAAGTTATTTCAATATATGTTTTTTTAATTTAGTTGGTAAGATAGAAGTGGTGACATTTTTTAAGATTTTATAATTGTTTCCAAATACATATTTACCTACCTCATTGAAGTAGCTATGACTACATAAGTTGGTCAATTTTATGCATATGATATTGAAATCATATTCAAGCGATCTAGATCCTGGATGCTAAGATCCTCAAATGCATGAATACCAAAGAGAGGAGGAGATAAACTTTGCAAATCTTCTATGAAATATCACCAAAAATTTAGATTTACAAGTAATGGAAACTATTAAACATAAGGAAATAATAATAAACTAAAATTCATCACAAAAATATTATTTGGGATAGTTGTATGGGTAAAACAGATTCCATTACAACAAAAATATTATTTGGGATAGTTGTATGGGTAAAACAGATTCCATTACAACAAAAACATTATATGGAATGAAGCCATTTTTCAAACCTTTTCTTCTCATCTTTGAACTCTCTCTATCGCATTTATATAATTCTCTTTTAGTTCATCAAATAGAAAGAATACCAACAACTCTCTCTATCACATTTATATAGTTCCTCTTTGAGTTTGTCAATATCAAGAATACTAACAACTCATTCACCTCATCATCCCTTTCAACTCAATATAGATAACTTAGTCTTTATATAAAATAATAATTAAACAAAACAAACTATTTATATAATTCTCTTTGAGTTCGTCAGATAGAAAGAATACCAACAACTCACTCTATCACATTTATATAGTTTCTCTTTGAGTTTGTAAATATCAAGAATACTAACAACTCATTCACCTCATCAACTCTTTCACCTAATATAGATGACTTAGTTTTTATATAAAATAATAATTAAACAAAACAAACCTATTTTTAAATAAAGAAAATTGTAAATATCAAGAATACTAACAACTCATTCACCTCATCAACTCTTTCACCTCAATATAGATGACTTAGTCTTTATATAAAATAATAATTAAACAAAACAAACTATTTTTAAATAAAGGAAAGGGCACAATGAAGGAAGGAGAGTTCCCTTTATCGTGAGAGAATAGTCTTTATTGAGGTGTTGTACAATGAGAAAGCAAAGATGAAGTATGGAGGAAAAAAGGAAGAAAGGACTCAGAGAAATTTGGAAAATGAGCATATCGCCAAAAGGAAATATTTTGGCACGATAAGTCGACCAAAAGAAAATAAAAGAGGGAGAAATGACGAAGGAAAGATAATTTTTTGGTGCAATAAAGAATGGAAAATGTTCTCTTTATTGTGTCAAAATAAAATAAAAGAGGGTGAAATAATGAAGGAAAGATAATTTTCAAGTGTGATAAAGAAGGGATAATATTTCTTTTATAACACCTAAAGAAAATAAAAGAGGGTGAAATGACAGAGGAACGATAATTTTTGGGTGCGATAAAGAAGGGGAAAGATTCCCTTTATCACACCAAAAGAAAATAGAAGAGACCAAATTGATGGATAAAAGATAATTTTTTGGGTGTGATAAAGAAGGGAAAAGATTCCTTTTATTGTGCTAAAAGAAAATAAAAGAGCATGAAACAACAGAGGAAACATAATTTTTGGGTGTGATAAAGAAGGGAAAAGATTTCGTTTATTGTGCCAAAAGAAAATAAAGATCATGAAACAATGGAGGAAAGATAATTTTCGGGTGCGATAAGGAAGGGAAAAGATTCCATTTATTGCACTGGAAGAAAAAAAAAGAGGGTGAAACTGTGATGAAAAGAAAATAAAAGGGCGTGATATGCAATGTCGTAGAAGGAAAATATTCTCAAGTGACACATTGCAAAATAGAATAAAAGGAAGGAAGAGAAAAAGAGAAATAAGAAGAGAGGAGAGAAAAAAAGAAGAGCGAAGAAAAGAAGAGAAGAAAAGAAAAGAAGAAAGATGAGGAAGATATATATAAAAAGTTTGGAGCGAAAAACTTGTTTTGGCCATAACATGGGCAGGTTAACTTAAAATCAGATGAAATTTAAAGGGTATGTCCACAATGAGAAAGCCTACAAAAATGTCAATGAAAGAAACTGGCCAATTTTAATTCAATTTTCTGGAAAATCCAAATGAGTGGTTTTTGAAGAATAGGGTGGTGCTCAATGATAAGGACCCAAATGAAGATGAAATGTTTACTGTAACTCCAAAACGTAGACACGACGATAACTAGTTAGGATGTTTCCCAAATTCCAAAGAGTTTGGAGTAGAGGTGCCAAAACAGGGCAAAAATGCACTATCCTGGGCCACTTTTGGGGGATTTTTGAAATCTTCAAAGGAGGAAAAGGGACCCAGATCACCAATATGGAAAAAATTATTAACTCAACATTTTACTTCCTTGGCTAGATGGATAACTTTGTCTCACTAATGTTTTTCTCAATTTCCCTCTATTTAAGAGATAACGGTTTTTGGTGAAAATTCGAAGTTTAGAGAAAACGTAAAAAGAGAAAGGTTAACAAATATAGATTGATGTAGAATTTGAAGGAAACATCATATTACCAATCAAAAATATGATAGGGACTCATAAACAAGAATAATATTAGTGTCCATTATAAAAGTTTTTTTTATTTCTTGCCATATTTTCTTTTACAAGGGGAAAACGTTGGCCTCTAAGCCAAATTGCACTATTGAAAAAGGGCACAATTGAGTAGAAATGACAGATTCAAAAAGCCATAACTTTTAGCTCAAAAATCAAAATGAGGCACACATATAGTTATCAGAAGGCTCATAATTTTTATTATTGTATGAGTGTTCTTCAAAAATTGAGACAAAGAAGGACATGTAGCTTAAATAATGACAATTTTACAATATGCATAATTCTAATAGTATTTGTTTCATGCACATTTTTACAGAATTAGAGGTACATGTAGAATAGATCTGGTTTCTAAAATGAGAACTAGAGAGATGAGAGATTTACATATCAGCCTGGGAAATGCAAAAACTGAGTCCAATGGACATAGAGGCAGGGTGGAGCCCGTAGAGATGGTTGAGAATGAGAAGCTTGCAGAAAGAAGTGTAGAATTGCAAAGAAGACAATGAAAGTTTGATGATAGCTCTGGAGGAGTAGAATAAAATTAAGACTCAGTTGCTATAGATTTTGAATAACTTGCAAAGACAAATCCATTAAGATTCTAGCACAAAACATCAACTAGTGTAAGACATGCAACAAAACCCATATCTCGTGATAGGAGGAGGCCTAAGTTGGATATTTTGCAAGGAGAACTCAAGAAGCTCAAGCCATCAAATTTTGATGGAGAGCATAGGAAGGGAGAAGATGTCAAAGCTTGATTGTTGGGCATGAGAAAATGTTTTTATCTGCACAATTATTCATCGAATCTAGAAGTAAGAATTACCATATATCATCTTCAGGGGAGGGCTTCCATGTGGTGGGACCAGCTGAAGCTAGTCAAGCATATTGAGGAGAAGAGCATTTCTTGGAAATAATTCAAGAAATACTTCCAACAACAGTACTTGCCATAACACTACTATGACAAGAAGATGCAAGAATTTTTCAATCTCAAGTTATGAAGCATTTACATTTTTAAGTTTTTTGAGTTCAAGCTATGAAGCATTTACATTTTTAAGATGCTATTGTGTGTACATAAAACAATGTGCATTTACGTTTTTAAATTTCATGTTAGATGCATGTGTCTTTTATCATGTTGCATGCATTTAGTTTAATGGGTATCAAATTATTTGTTGGGTTAGTAGCGGGGACACTACATGTTGGATTTACTTTTCTATGCATTAATGATGAAAGACTTCGCATCCTTGACTAGAAAATACTAGTTTTCTCTCCTCCTGAAGATTGCATCCCTCATATAAATGTAGGGGCTTTTAGACACTACACCACACACATCAAGTAGTACTACCTCTACCTCCACTTCATCTATATAATTTTGCACTTATAACAAATTTGATCTTACACTATTTAGTAACCTTGAGTTGTTCATTTGTATTTACCCATCCTAATATATATGAGCTAGGATGATCACGAACTTCCAATCCAAGCTTGTTGACCATATCTTTTGCTACGAGGTTTTCCAATGAACTAGAATCGAATAGAGCATCCACCTTGGTATTTTTGACTTGGATATTAATATGGAAGAGTTTATTCATCTCCTTCTCTTCCTTGTGATGAAGGTTACTTAGATTAACCTCCTTCTTCATTGTAGTGCAAAAAATCTTTTCATCCACATCCAAGTTTCTCTCTACCAGGTTGTCTGAATCTATCACCAATAAGTTCTTCTTCTTGGAATCATTTTTATGGTTCTTTGGTTTCAACTCTAGATGTAACTTCCAACACTTATATTCAGTGTGACCATCAATATTAAAATGGTTGCAGTGCTTGTTTGGATCCTTGCATTGATGTGTAGTGAATATTGTCTTATTTTCCTTTCCTTTCCATTGCTTCTTCCCCTCCTTAGAAACATCTTGGTGGTATTTCTATTTGGAATCACTTGGTTGACCTTTCTTGTGACCTATATTTGTTAGGTATTGTGCTTGCACATAGGCCTCTTCAATTTTCCTAGGTTTAAAGAGAATCACTTGTTTTCATAAATGACTATGTAGACCCCATACTTGAGGAGTATGTATGGGTTCTAAGGATATATACTTATCATAATTTTATTTTTTCTAAACTCTGTGGTGTACTCTTGCACACTCTACCCTTGCCTCCACCTAAAGTAAGACCAGTGAATTCATTGGTCTACTACATACCCGATAGGATAAAACTGGGCCTTGATGAGGTTTTTAAATGCCTCTCACTTAGTTATTGGTGGATCACCCTCTAGCCTAAGTTTCTTCGAGTGTATTTCCCACCAGGTTAGTGAAAGGCCCTTTAATTTAAATTGAGCAAATTAAATCTTTTGCTCTTCATTTATATTATTGACATTGAAATGAACTTTTGACTGTTGCAACCAATGATTCAACTTAATAGCATCAATCTCACCTTAGCATGGGTTGATGTCCACTTTTGCTTCCATTTTAAAATAGAGATCATGAAGAAGTGATGACATTCGAAATTGGTTTCTCTTTCTCTAGCTCTTTTTTAGCACCTTTTTATAGTCTTCATTATCTCTTGATTTAACATTTGATCCAACTTCTAATTTAAAGCCACCAATATTCCCAAAAGGTCAAAATTTTTTTGCTAGAGCCACCATGAGGAGGGTCATGTTGTGAAAGATATCAATAACTTGTTCTTCCAGATTTACAAATATCTCCTCTATCTCATCACAAGGGTTGTTATGACTGGACTAATCCACCATGGCTAGGGTTCTGAAACTTCCTTCTTAAGCCAATTCCTAGATCCTACAACTTCCCATAAAAACCAAAAAGAAAACTACTTTGATACCAATATGATCTGTAAACTACCGTGGATAATCTACTGGAATAGTTCATCACAAAATATCTTAAAATATTTTGAAAAATCTTTTACTATGTAATTTATTACCTTAGATCTCATATTTATTATTACTAGCTAAGTGCTCAAATTTATGGAAATAATTGAAATCAAAATAAAAGAACAAGAAAATGAATACACCATCCACACAAATGAACACAATATGTGACCTGGGAAACCCAATATGGGAGAAAACCTAGCTAGAAGGCGAGGCCTATGCTATTCGCTCTTTTTCTCGGTTAAGAAATTCAAGTACAAACAAAGGGGCACTCAACATGGACTTCCCCTGGACACTATGACCTAAATAGATTTTGTAGAATATTCTACCTCCTCTATTATGCTCTAATATCCCACTCCTAGGTGCTCTACTCAACTATGGAACAATAACAATACAAAAAGAATGGAACCCCTTCTCTTTTTAGTGGCTCGGTATTTGACATAGCTTGATAGTCACCTAGGGTTAGGTTTAGGGTTTTTGCATGTCTAAACCCTCAATTAGTGTTAGGGTTTTGGATCCTATATAATCTTCTTGAAAGTACACACATGATTAGCCCCAAATCTGTGAGTAATAAGGACTAACATTGTATCCACTTGGTACCATGGTGGTCAATAAGGTAGGTCAACTTGCAGGAGGCATAACTTCGATATACAAACTACGTTTGAGGAGATTTTCACATAGTTGGAAAGTTTTTTGATGTGTAGAACAATATCGAGGGGATGGAAAATTTTCAACCCAAAAAGTGTCATTTGATGCTTCAAACTGGCTTTGGGTTTTTTCGGAACCCAAATCACCAAAACGGGACCTACCCCTAAAATGGGCCCTACAAACCAATTCCTCCAATTTTTCCACCAAGAAAAATACCAAGATAGATGACAAATTATATAATGATCCATTCCAGATCAATTAAGGATAAAGGGAAGATAAATTCTTGATCAATTACAGGTATAGGGAAGCCATATTTAACCTTGTGAGTGGTTTAGAAACCATTGTACATTGATCCAATCCTAGTCAAGGAACTATGGAGTGAAGTGCTAAGGATGTGTTGATCATGGAATGGTTCCAATTATATTGTCTAGAACCAAAGTAAGAGGACATCAACTTTCAGACATTAGCACAAGAATTTCCACATCAAGCATAACCAATTGAAATCAAGAAACCATTGAGACAAGCATTATTGTGGATGAGAGTACACATTGTAATCTTATTGACTAATTGAACAATAAACATAGTTGCTCCTTCATTGAATTGATAAGAATATTGATTATTGAGTAAAGTGCACAAAAGACAAAGTGTAACCTATTTGGTTGGTACTCCATCTAAAGGAACCATTGGGTATGTGCTTTTCTGGTGATTAACAACAGATAACCAAATATGAAGACATAGTTCTCAATGGCATAGTAATTGCGGAGTCTAGCTGATGGTTTTGGTCTTTAATTTTACACCGAGTTTAGAAACCTTGGTAGTCATTCTAAAGATATAGATCTTTGCATAAGACTGAGAACATAGATCATATTTAATTTTACATAGAGGATCCGTGTTGATGTAGTGAGGGGACTATAAGTTCCTCATTTACAGTTCACTCGTAGATGTTTCAAAGTTTGGCGACTTCAATTATATTAAATATTGGTCAACGCAAAATAGTTATTTTCCCAAAAGAGTTGATAGATTACAATGGGTTGCCACATCATTAAAAGGTTGGATTACCATATCATTACAAAGTTTCATAGAGTTTGATTCTAATTGGAAGCAATTATTTAAGTCTCACCATAAGATCATTCCTAGTCCATTTAATATTATTAAATAAGTTGGTTTGTACATGTTTCCTTTCCAAAGTTATGTATTTTCACTCACATGTATTTCATCCTAAATGCATTTTCTCCACAACAGTAGCACCCTTGCCAGGGTGAGGAAGATTGTGATTTTCGATTCTTTCGACAACATCGGTAATGTAGTGGTTTTATACAATGCCATTGTTCTCCATTACCAACCCTTCCATCCATCCTTTTATCTGTCATGGAAAACCACAAAGACAAGTGAAAAGGATATCCTTCAAAGGAATTGTTACTTTGATTGTTGGCACTAGGCGATTATAATATTCATAGCTTCTTTTTTGGTTTGGTTTTGTTTTCATTTGTATGTTCTTTGTGTTTTATGTTGGCTTTGAGTCTCGTTAATTCAAAATTTAGATTCATATTCTAAATCTAGGAAAATATTAGATCCTTTTTCCTCCGAGGTGCTACCACGTTAATGAACAATATTTAAATCTACACCAACATGGAGTTTTTGAAATCTGTCATAGTGTCGAAAGTTCAAAAACAACTATTATGCCAACATTTGGCCAAGTTCAATAATGAATATGTGTTAAGGTCCTAACTCGCACATAGGTAGATCAATGTATTCAGATGTAATAAAGGTCAATATTAATAAGGCCTTTCAATAAAATAGAATAAGGCGGATGTAAGAAGACCTAATAGAAGCTTCCGCTTCTAGAAGGATCTTCCTCTAGATGCTTCTCTTAATAGACATATTTAGTATAAATAAGGGTCGAGGGTATGAAAACCCTAGCTTGGAGATTATTGTAACAGAGCGCTGCTCGACTAGAGGTTGCCCCCTCGAAGAGGCATGTGAACATTGCTTTCTGAATCAAAGTGCTTTTCTATTTCTATTTCGTATATCATTTCTGTGTATTGTGAAGATTATGCTGGATATTTTACTGTTATTCTGCCATTCCTAGCATTTTATTTTTGTTCTGCATATTTTATATATCTGGTATCTTTCAAGTGGTATCAGAGCACTTTCCTTGGCAGAAATAGTGGGTATTTTTTTTCAGGGTAGAGACGTATTCCGACGTCTTTAAGCCACAGAGATATGTTGTTACGCGCATAAACCCGCGGTTGAGGGATTCATACACGCAGGAAATACAAGTGGTTCTTAAGTGCACATCTATTGGCCACCCTTGTAACCCCTGTTGGTACCCCTTTGAGTGGTAGCGCATCAGACAACACCTATGTACGGATCAGCCTAGATTTCCTGAATCCCTCTTTAGATAAACCTATCGGTCGTCGGACTGCTATAGTGTCACCGAGAACAACACTTGAGAAGATACTCTCTAGTACCTGGGTAGTCGAGTAGTACGGATAAGGGTACGGTCTATCCTCCTTAGTTAGTTCCCTGAGATATTGGGCCGAGTACTACTGTTGGACCCCACATGTATATCAGAGAGCTATAGCACAGGGCAAACCCTTGTCTGTAGAACCCTTGAATACCTAACCCTTGGGGAA
>ML812041.1:177485-191979 GCA_009831015.1 Picea engelmannii | reverse complement strand
TCTTCCTCTAGATGCTTCTCTTAATAGACATATTTAGTATAAATAAGGGTCGAGGGTATGAAAACCCTAGCTTGGAGATTATTGTAACAGAGCGCTGCTCCACTGGAGGTTGCCCCCTCGAAGAGGCCTGTGAACATTGCTTTTTGAATCAAAGTGATTTTCTATTGCTATTTCGTATATCATTTTTGTGTATTGTGAAGATTATGCTAGATATTTTACCGTTATTCTACCATTCCTAGCATTTTATTTCTGGTCTGCATATTTTATATATTTGGTATCTTGCAATATGAAATTTCAAAGGAGGACCACATTGTTGAATCTTGTGGAAAAAAATGTGATTGTGGCTACAACAATTATTGTTCCTTTGACATATGCCATAGGATGACATACCAGTCAAAATTAAATCTCTATAGTGGTTCCACTGCAACCTTCAAGAGTTCTTTTGATATATTGATAATGTTATTGTAAGATCTTTGTAAAACCAACTAATTTAGATTGGATCATTAGATTATTTGTCATCTATCTCAATACTTTATGGGTGGAAAAAATGGAGGAATCAACTTGTAGGGCCATTTTGGTGGCTGGTCCAAATTTGGAAATTTGGGTCTAAAAAACCATATGAAATCTTATGGATCCATTTTGAGACATAAAACGACACTTTTTTATGGTCAAAACCTTACTATGGATAGATATTCTATATTCTACACACTAAGACCTTTTCAACGGTATAAGAATTGTCTCAATCGAAGTTTGTATGCGAAATTTATGCCTCCCTCAAGTTGACCTACCTTATTGATAACTGTGGTGCAAGTGGATGCCACGTCATCCCTCATTACTTAAACATGTGGGGATAGCCACGTAGTGGATTTTATAGAACACTCTAGAAGGTCCAAATCACTAATAAAGGGTTGAGGAAGTCAATACCCTAACCCTAGATGGCCATCGGTCTATGTTAAATACCGGGCCGTTAGGAGGAGAAGGGGTTCCATTCTCTGTTATTGTATTTTGTTCCATAGTAGAACAGAACAACTGAGAGTGGGAAATTAGAGATCATAACAAAGGGGGTTAATGTTTCGTAGCAACTTAATGGACCATAGGTCTTAGGTAACTCCATAGAGAGTGTCTTCTCCTTTGTACTTGCATTATTTCCATACCAGAGAAAAGAGAGCAAAGCAACCTCACCTTCTAGTTGGGTTTTCTCTTGTAAGGATTTCCCAGAGAAAATATTTATGATATTTTGTGGATGGAGTGTGATTGTATTTTACTGTTTTCTATTTTCTGCATTTTATTTATTTCATGCATAAGCAGAAAATTGGTAACTAAATAATGTGGAATCTAAGGGAATTTAACCTTCATAGTGTAGATTTCAGTTTTATTTGTCAAATTCGTTGTGACACACTGTTCTAGTGGAATATCCACGACAGCTTACAGAACGCCAACTCATAGTCAGGATCATATTTTTAGCTATGTTATGTGTTTTAAATATTTTATTGCAAAATCTTTGGCCAAGATTTTTATATTCTCTAGATGTTATACTTTCAAAAATGGATGTGTTGTAGAGAGGGTAATATTATTTGTAACTACAAATTGTCAAGATTGTGCATTATTTGTGTAAACCAAATTGATTATTATACATTGTTTTTGTGTAAACACAATTTTTATTTGTTGCAAGTGTTATCTAACGGATGTTGAAGTGTATGCAAAATGAGTTGCAACTATGATCCACAAAACTATGCCTAGACATAATGATAACCCTCGATTTCCTTAGAAAATGTGCCTAGTCATATCAATGGCCCTCAATTACCTCTTAATCTTATAATTCTTGGTATATTATATTTATATGTCATCACTAAACTTCCACTTGTTATGGGCTTGTCAAACAATTATGTATTCATTGATCATCCAAAAAAATAACATTTTTCTACCTAACCACCCAAATTCACTTCAATCTTCATTTTTCTTAGCTTTACAATATGCTAATATATATTACTTATTTCTTATAAACATAAAGGAACTAGTGAACAACCATGCACCGTGGGATAAAAATGCAGAGTTGAAAACATGAAATATGTCTCCATCATAATGGACACATATTTCCTATATTCTTTTAAAAAAAAATTAAAATACAATTTCTCTATTAATGCCCCCCCTTCCCCCACCCACACATGTGGGGGGGGGAGCATTAATAGAAAATTTTTATTATAAAGTTTTTCTATTAATGCCCCCCCCACCCAGATATGTGTGGGTGGCGGGGGGGGCATTAATAGAAAAACTTTATAATAAAGTTTTTCTATTAATGCCCCGCTGCCCCACCCACACATGGAGACACATGTGTGGGTGGGGGCGGGGCATTAATAGAAAAACTTTATTATAAAGTTTTTCTATTAATGCGCCCCCCACCCACACAATATGTGTCCATTATGATGGAGACACATGTGTGGGTGGGAGCCGGGCATTAATAGAAAAACTTTATTATAAAAATTTTCAAAGTTTTTCTATTAATGCCCCCCCCACCCACACATGTGTGGGTGGGGGGGCATTAATAGAAAAACTTTATAATAAAGTTTTTCTATTAATGTTGTGGATGGGGCGGGGGGCATTAATAGAAAAACTTTATTATAAAGTTTTTCTATTAATGTCCCCTGCCCCCACCCACACAAACATATTGTGTGGGTGGGGGGAGGCATTAATAGAAAAACTTTATAATAAAGTTTTTCTATTAATACCCTGACCCCACCTACACATGTGTCTCCATCATAATGGACACATATTTCTTATATTCTTTTTAAAAAAAATTAAAACTATAAACATGAAGTACTATATATATTATCTTAAAGATTCATTCAGTTTTTTGAACATTAATCAAACTTAAAAAACACAAAGTTAAAGGAAAAAACATTCTCATTGCTTTGACATTAGATGTCTTGCCAAACCCTATTAAAAAAGCTATATGATCTATGGTTATCTTAAAATTGTCCAAAAAACAAACATTACACTATCCATATTCTCCTTGAGAGTGATCGATGATTTTGGAAAAGTATTCTTGAAACAGCAAAATTTGTTTAATAATAAAAAATCATGGCCGTAGAATTGAGAAAACATCATTATAATATTTAACGAATGCAGAGAGGCTATGTATTTCATTACCAACTTAGTAAAACTAGCGCAGCCACTATCTCGCTGCTGTTGAATGCCGATAGGCATCGGCCTTGCGAGTGCACTGTTTCATTTATGAGAAAAATTCTGTGCATTTACGAATGTGCAACGCAATTGATCATTCATGTGCTCTATTTGACTAACAGTTAATGGGGAATGTGTCCAATTCGATTAACATTGAATGTTGGGTCGTTGGCCTTTTGGACGTTTTGACACCGTCATTGTACATCGATGGATAACCCTGAGACTTTGTACATCGATGGATAACCTGAGACTTTCATGTAAAGAGTTTGTTTTTTTTAAAAAGCAATGTCAAGTAGTTATGATGTTTGTAGTTATGATGTTTGTAGTGTTTTTGGTTTTTTCTGGGTAATATTTTTTTGGGATATTTGCTTGAAATTTGAGGAAATTTGGTTAGATCCATAGATTTGAGTGATTATATTTTTATAATCAAAGTGTTTTAAAGGCTTTTCAGCATAAATGTTCTATATTTTGAATTTTTTTCAGGGATTTCTGTTTACTTTTGTCTTCAATTTGGTAAGAAAGTGTTGGATATGTAGATTTGAGTGACTAATTCTGTACATATTTTTGTTGCCCAATTCAGACAAAAGAGACCAAAAGGTAGAACAGTTAGATAACCCATAATAAAGATTTCAGTCACTAATTATCCACTATAGTAGTATAATTTTGGTCCTTTTTTCCGAGATATTTTCTGTTTAATTGTATCCCAAATTAGGTGGGAAATTGTTGGATCTGCAGATTTGAGTGGTCAATTCTGTATAATCCTAGTGCCCCTTTCAGCATGTTGAATCCATTTCTACATTAAAAAATGCAATTTAAACTACAAAAAATTGTGATTTCATGCATATTTATGTCCATGAATTCAGGTGAAAAGAACCAAAACCTAAAATAATTAGACAATGTCATTCTTCACCTATTTTTTTTTATGTGAATCAATAGATTCTTTTCAGCAGGGATGAAATTTGATGAATAAATTGCTTATCTTAATTTTTCCATCAAATATGGTTAAAAATCCCCATAAACCATCATATTTTTGCTTAAAAAATTAAAATAAATAATAAAATAGGAAAAACCACTAAATTTTACAAACTATTTCATTTTCAATTTTCAAATTCCAATCTTGGTTTGGAGTTTCCATTGTTTATTTTTATTTTTTGTTAACTGAGTGTATGAATGAATACGAAGTTGATGTGTAATGTTTATACCTTATATTATTTTTTTCAACTAACTTCACGTTTTAGGTTTTGGGTAAGACTTCTGCTTTTGGAAATAATTGATAATGTCGATCTTTACTAGATTGAATCTTTGTTGAACCTGTGGACGAACTCCGGTCTCATCAAAGCTCTAACAAATGGTCTTATCGTCCGATCCATACCAGTCCCTGATACGATGTGATGTGGTGGAAACCTAAGCAGGTTTTAGATTCAAAATTGGTTTGATGATATATTGACAGTTTTGCTCCACAAAAATGTGCCTATTTCAATTTAGATGTGCAAAAATATAAAGGCCAATACTTATTCTTACAGGAACATGAGATTTTATGGACGTGACTGGTGATCAGTTATTGTCTGTAGAGTTGTTTCACTCTCTTTAGCAAGGTGAGTAATAAACAATTTGTTGTGCAGTATTTAATGGTGAGTAATAAACAATTTGTTGTGCAGTATTTAATGTTGTAGCTGTTGGTATATACAATATCTGATCACTTAAGTCTGAATATATTTGATGATGTATATACCACTTGTCATAACATTCAATACTACGTAATAGGTTGATTGAGTAGACAACATCAAACATATTAAAATTGGAGCAATATAACTATGGCCACTTGGGCAGTTGACTTTTAGCTACAGAGCATTGAAGAAGGGATTATTACATTGTTTGCTTGAGAATATTTGCTGCATTGGAAGATTTTAAGAATTGTCTTCGCTAAATGTTGATAAGTGAAATTCCAGTGTGGATTAAGATCTCGATGGTGGAGAAGGGATTCTTGATTAGCCTCAAAGAAATGGAAGCTCAGTGGGTGTGGATTAACTCTGCTGTTGTATGATTGTTCATTGCTGCAAATTTATAATAACAATAAAAACTTTTTTGTTGTCTAGTGTTATAAGGTATTTATTGCTTTTTTAAATTCAGAATAACCATATATATGTTATAAATTATTTTTGTTCTAAGAAGGTACTCAAACAATTTCATGCATCTTTTATTACCTTGACCTAGACTTTATCTTTCAATGATCAAGAAAGAGAGCGGTAGGCTTGGCTTCTAAGAATTCGAAGCATGACAGTGCAAGTGACAATAGCTCATACAGACTCAAATCAAATGCGAAACACCAAACATTAACTGAGAAACATTACAGTTTCTAAAATCCTTATTGAATATTGAAACATATGCTAAATACAAAGCAAATTCACTATTAAAAACATAGGCTAAATTAAAAGCAAATTGACTACAAAACAATTACAATACTTCGTCTTCTTATGCAATTATAATAACTATACTTTGTCTTCTTATGCAACTATTATAACTAAAAAGACTTTTGCAACATAATACTAAAGCTTCTAAAATCCTGATTGACAACTGAACCATATGCGCCAAATTGAAAGCACGAAAGCACTAATCTAAATAACCAGATAAAGTGCAAAATACTAATCTAAATAACTAGAAAGACTTTTGCACACCTGACATGTGAATAATCTTCCGAAGATAGACAGACACCAGTACCATAAGTTCCCTTCTTGTTGGATGTACTGTTTTGGCCAAAAGCATGTAATATGATACCAGCTACACCCTTCGCAGAAGTAGCATGCCAAGCAAACTTGCCTATAGTGTTGGTTGATGGCACACATCCATAAATATCAACAATACTGCTAAATGTTACAAGTGTAGCAGGACTTGCCAGAAACTTGTTTCTCAGAGCTACACATTCATGATCTCCACTCTCTAATTCAATTAGTCTGCCACCCAACACAACAAATCCAAAAATTCCAGAACTATGAGTGCAATCACCCACAGCCATTCCATAATCTGCGTATGTTTCTTTCCACAGAAACCCCTTACTGGGCTTCCCAGTGACACTAGAATCTTGTTTCAATCAACTGGACTCTGTAGCCAAATATTGAAACTGCGATTTCTATAGTTCGACACGAGTAACAGATACCTCCCCACAATTTTCAGAATCGAAACTCTCCATTGCATCCCACTTATTAGAATTTCAGCCTTGAACTCAATTTCTTAATTTCTATCACTAGAGAAACAACAATGCTTTTCCGTATTGCCCTGCTCACTGTTCCACAGTCATCGATCCCAGTGCCCTCAAAGAAATGTTTCAGAAAGAAGCAGAGGTCATTTTCATCTATTTAAGCCATTGATCGTTGAGTTCCAGTTGTCAAAAATGAACTAAATACAAGCGTTGTCAATTGACACTTCTGCAGCAGCTGAGTTTAAGCGATTTTCCACCATGAAATGAAATACCTCTTTTAGTGACGCGATTATGATTGAAATTATATCACGTCACTCCCCTTCCAGAAATGAATCACCCGGAATGGCAGCCCACTCTTCCTCTACGGCCCTATGTCATTATTATTTTATGATGGCCGTCCACTCTTCCTGCATGGCCATGTCTCATTAATTAAGATTTTGCCACGGATTGCCGCACATGACGACGACAGGGAAAAGCAGCAAATGCTTTTGAAAATAGGCGTGGGATAACAGCACACATGGGGTGTACTTTACTTTTTTTTAAATGAGGCAGAAATTGTCGTGGAAATTCTGGTGAAAGTAAAGTATTTGGGAACTTTATACTTTGTAATTGTCATTCCCTTTTGCACCGTATTCATTTGTTTTTTTCCACGGTGGAAATTTCGGGCTGGAAATTCACGCTGATACTTTCTCACATAGTGGATGATATGGGAGCGATAAAGCTTCGCAGCCCCAGAGGACACAGGTTCGAACTCGTGACCTCTCCCTGTATTCATTTGCTTGGAGAAAGTCATTTGCTTAGAGGCATACTTTCTGTTGACTTCGAGAAGTAGTATGTTAAAAGTTCTATTAAATGAAGATTTTTTGGTTTTTTTTTTTTGGGGAGACATTTGCTCCAAATCTTGAGAAAATTATTAAATAAGTAGATTTGAGTGATTATTTATGTGTATTCTAGGAGTTTTTAATATGTTGAATCCATTTTTGTATTTGAAAATTGAATTTTAAATAACAAAAAATAATGATTTGGTGCAGATTTATGTTATATCACTAGATTGCGACAAAAAAACCATTTGGTAAAATAGTTAAACAACAAACAACATCCCAAAAGACATCATCAAAATGCTTTCACAAAATAATGGTTTTAGACATTATTCACAACAATAAGTTTTTTTACAAGTTCTAGTTGTTTTAATAATTATAGTTGAGTTGTTTTAATAATTATAATTAATTCTTGATGTGTTTAGACTGTGATATGTGTTAATAAGCAAGTTTAGTTACAATTTTGTTGAACTTTTCTCTCTCCTTGAATGAAATTGTCATCATAGAAAATAAGAGCATGTTAATTTGACTAATATCATGGAAAGAGAGAACATGTCACTTTGACTTTATGACCACTAAGTGTGGAATCCATTTTGGAAATTGAAGAGGATTTTAATTAATGGATGATATGATTGGCATCATAAGAAGTGTTTGGTACAAAGTGATGGAAGGTATTTGGTAAAAGTGCGTAACTAAGGAATTTTGGTAAAGTTTTTTTTTTTTTAAATTATTTTAATAGAATTTTAGTTAATTGATAAAGTAGAAATGGTGAATTCTTTTTAAGAGAGTGTTTAATTGATTTTAAATATATATTTATCTCATTGAAATATTTTTCATTATATAAAATAGTTAAATTTATAAATATGATAATGAAATTATATTAAGTTTATCATTATATAAATTAATCAAATTTATAAATATGATATTGAAATCATATGAAGTGATTTAAATCTTGGAGGCTTGGATCCTCCAATGTTTAAATACCAAAGAAGGAGATAAACTTTACAAATCTCTTCTCCACATTTAGTGGATGATAAATAAGGTAAATTGTTGAGTACTTCCCCACATTTTGTGGATGGTAAATAAGGTAAATCGTTGCCTCTAATTACGGGGCCTTACCTCGGGGAAATCAAGAGAGTCGAACCCATGACCAACAACAAGCATGGAAAATCATGTTTGGCTCTAGACCTGTTACCCCCCCATGCCTAGGGGTATCTAGAGGAGATCATGTCTCGAGGCCCTCAATGGAGAACATGATCTACACCATGATGATGATGATTAGTGTGTCCACATGTGGCAGCCTAACAACCCCCCTAATTTTCCTCCCAATCGGATCAACCAAGGCTTATCACATTGAAGCAACCCAGAGTATGGGAGATGGTAAGCCATTATCACCGTGAGGTATGCTAGTCTTTCTTTCATGCAAAGTGTTATACTTAATTTATCAGGCATGTGGGTGAAGATCCTTGGTTGAAGTCAGATAATGGATCATTGGTTTGGGAAATTGTGTTAGTTGCTTTGTTTCACCTTGGTGGTCAGCTTCTGTGCCTTAGTCACGTGTTGTCACTTCCCAAGGAAAAGGTGTAATACTGGGGGGCCTTCCCAAGGGTAACATTCTGCTCACGGCCATACTTAACACCTTCCATCTTAAAGCCTTTCACATATCCTAAACTTTGGCTATGGTCAACTCTCACAGGAAGAAGGGGCTGACGACCCAGAGGTTGTTTTACAACTACTATAAAATAATAAGAAAATTATGCTAAAAAGAAAGTGAAAATAGCAAATAAGGACCACCAAAATCCATTCCAACTTGAGCTCTACTCATTCAGTGCTCGCCCCGGTCCCAAATTGCAATGTTAAATCTTGAAACCTTTTAGAGGGGACTAGCAAATATAATATGAAAAATCAAGGATTGGAAAGATGGCTAATAAAGGGGTTTGTGAAAAATAGTGCACAATTATTGGGTAACTCAAGAGCAAGTGCACCCTCTACAAAGGTGCTCATAGAGATGGATTTACTACACCATAACCCATGAAGGAATCCCTGAACCATATCACTTTCACACTTACTCTTGGTGAACTTGTATTTTCCCTTGTTACTCTCGGGACCTATCCCTCTACCTGGGTTATTTTATTTTCTATCTAGGTGGCACGCATAATAGGGTTGGATGAAGAGTCTCTCATACTCAAACATGGTAACTTACATGGGATCCTGGGCTAGCGTGATGCTTGAAGGGGATACTGAGGTGAATTATCTTACATGGATTATGTCTTAAGTTACAACAAACTTTACATGTTTCAAGGAATAATATTTCTTATGAACTTTGGTTTACCTTGTCTTGTATTCTTCTTTTTTTTAATGGCCTTGACACGGTCCTTTGAGGGACATCGTGGGTTGTGCCCAGGATGATGTGCCTTTATTACACGATCTTGGCACATGTGATGGAGATCAATGAGTCATGTAGTGACTCAACACCCTCAGACAACAACTCTCACATCCTTGGAACCTTGGACAATGGATAGATGGGCTTGGTTTGAGTAGTCCTGGTCAATATGCCACTTACATGGGTTGGAAGCCCACAGGCTATGAAGAGCAGCCTGAATCTCGTGTGCATAGAGGATGGAGGGCGTTGCCTTTGGAGGCACCTTGACATCACTTAGGGACAATATTGCACTCCTCTTGCACTTGTATGTGGCCTTTGGAGGCCTATGACATCAACCTTCAACCTTGACCTGCCCTTTTGGGGCTAGGGTTTGATGCATTTTGTGGTTATGGGGGTGATTTGACATGAGGAGATACCTTGTTTCACACTTTCTCACATTGGAGCATGCCACATGGGCTTTGGAGGCATAACATCTCACTACTTGAGGCTTGGCATCACACATTTGAGCATTACGTCACCCTTCTATGGAATGACATCACCCTTCTAAGATTTTATGATGCGGTTTTTGTATTTTGGCATTATGATAGAGTAAAATTAAGGGTTTGACCCTCTTTCTATTTTTTAGTTAACAAATTATGTGGACAAATTGTATTAGGGTGGCTTCAATATATAAAAAGGCCACCCTCACATTTCATTTTGGATCATAACTTCTCACCTTTGTGAGAGAACAAGTCTAAAATTTTCGCCATATTTGGCTATCTTGCTCTTATACACTTATGCGCTATTCTTGGAGGATCAAGTTGTGGATTTTTACTGATATTTTGAAGAGGAATTTCTACAATTAAGGTTTTGTCTCATGGTATCTGAGCTAAAGTAAGTGAATTTTCTGCAATTTATCTTTATTTTGTTATGTTTCATAGTGAATCTTGCTACTTTATGCTAGATGTCTTGCTTGGTAAAGACCTAAGAGAGGAGCATAAGTGCTTCCTCCTCTCACAAGGTTATTCTTGTTCAAATTTGGTGAAGCATTCTTTCTAGGGTTAATATCCTAAAGCCCTAAAGTGCTATCACTTTAGGATTTTATCCCTAGACATTTTATTTTGACCTGATTGAAGCATTAAGAAGGGAGAAAATATTGTTAGAGCCCAAACATTCTTGCACTCTAGAAATCCTTCATTTTGATGTTTAAACCCTAAGACCCTAATGTGATAGCACCTAAGAGTTTGAACCCTACCTCTTAGTTTCTACTAGTTTAATCTTCAAGTATTGTTGAATTTGTTGTTACAAAGACTCCATATCCATAAGCAATAGTTTCATAGCTCTTTTGTGGTGAAATTGATCAACAAACACTCTCTTTCAACTCTCTTAAGCTTTCTACTAACGCTACTAACACTACACTTGCAAACTTGCCAATAAACTTGTTTTTGTTACAAAAGTTTGCTATAGCCACCTGATAACTATATAATTTGTTGCATACACTCATTGGTTGCTGGCCTAACTCATTCAGAAATTGCATTTAACAATTCAGTATTGTTCTACTGGATTTAAGCTAAGTTTTCCTTGTTAATTGTTGCATTTCTGATCAATAATAGTTGTTTATGTTATAACTTATTTAATGTTTTTGTATGATTGTTCATTGTTGCAAATTTATAACAACAATAAAATCTTTCTTGTATAGTGTCTTTATAAGGTATTTATTTCTTTTTTAAACTCGGAATAACCATATATATGCTATAAATTGTTCTTGTTCTAGGAAGGTACTCAAACAACTTCATGCATCTTCTATTACCTTGACCTAGACCTTATCTTTCAATGATCAAGAGAGGGGGAAGTAGGCTTGGCTTCTACACTTGCTACTTTGATCCCTTGAGGTCACTAGGGAAGCCTCCCTTGTGGTGGACCTCTTCCATCAATAAAACGAGGGAAGTTCTTACTAAGGTGACAGTGGTAGGATCTTCCATAGTTACATAAGATTTTGAGATCTTGTGTTGGTATTTTCTCAAGTACAAATCCTACGATAACAAGACCAATTGAGCTAACCCTAAGAGCTATACAAGTAATGAAAACTATTAAACAATAAAAAACAATAATCAAATACAATTCGTCACAAAAATATTATATGAGATAGTTGTATGGATTAAAAGGATTCCATTACAAATAAAACATTATATGGAATGAGGCCATTTTTCAAACCTATTTTCTCAACATTGAACTCTCTTTATCGCATTTGTAGAGTTCTCTTTAAGTTCGTCAAATATCAAGACTACCAACAACTTATTCACCTTATCAATTCTTTGACCTCAATGTAGATGACATGGCTTTTATATAAAATAATAATTAAATTAAATAAATAATGTTTTAATGTTTATGGCGAAAGTCTCTATCTATTAGCGAACCTTGTTATCCAAAACAACTTTCCTAGCATTTTTTGCAAAATCCTCCTATACGTTGTGTCATTTATGTGGTCTCTTCTCCATCAAATTGGAGTGGACCATCATCTAAGTAGTTTCCTATTGATACATTCCAACAACATTCACATACATGTCCACTCAAATTCATTGATTGAAGATGGAAAGGCTTTCAAGAAAAAAGTGTTTGAGAGGTTCATGAAGTGGGACATGACCAAGGACATGGTTTTGTCCCACTCCAATCTATGTAAGGCTTTGGAGAGATTCTATTTGTTGGAGTCCCAAATGGACATGGAAGTTAACATCACTCCTTGGCAATTTCTACCATCAGAGCACTATGGTGGCCCAATTGATTACTCAAAAATTACATCCCAATATTGATGTAAGGTGAGGTTGCTTTCCCATATTGTTATTGTCAATAAATCCACAACAATGATGATGTACATGTAATGCCAAGAATTCTTCTTATTGTGGAATAAGATATGATTATTGTATGTCAATTTACTTTAGAATCTCTGAATCGACACAAATTAATCGCTTCAATGCTCTTTCTTTACATCGATCACACTATTATGCATTTGATCATGTTAGTAATAATATTGAGCTGAAATATTTAAATAAAGTGAAAATTTAGACAAAAATAGTTTTTTTATTGTAGTATTTAGCAAACTCAAACTTGAGGCTGTAATAGTTTACAATATCTGTGTTGTCTTTGGACCTCAACTAACATTCCAATTGCATTGATATTGGCACTAATTATTTTGTGGAATGGGAACATTTGACGATATTACATGCTCAACTGACTTAATCAGATAACATGGTGCATTACACATTGAGGTATATTGTTTTGACACTTCATATTGAGTGATAATGTCAATGTTTGGGGCATGAAAATGGTGATTGTGGGTTGAATTGTATAATGAATCATGAATCATGATGCTTTGAATTTATATTTTTTTCCTTGTTTCACCTTGGTGGTCATCATCATCTCCTAGTCAAGTGTTGTCACTCTTGGTAAAAGATGTACTACTAAGGGGCCTTAATGGAGGCAACATGTCCATATCCCTTACCATGTATAACATATTCCACCTATGCTTTCTCTGTTGTTCTTTGTTTTTGGTTGGTTGTTACATGTATACCAAAAAGGTTTGTGATTCATTATGCCATGAAAAGTAGGGGCTTGAATGCATGAGGTTGATGCAATTTTACAAAAAATGATATAGAAAGAGCACAAGCCCTAATTCAAAATGCAAGGAAAAGAAACAAAGTAAAAAACTAAAATCTAAAAACAAAAAAATAAATTGAATCATGATCTTTACCCCCTCACTAAGAGGCCATCACTCTAAGTCCTATGCAATGAATGCATTCCTAACAAAAGGACTTAGAAAATCAAAGTCAAAATGCAAAAAAAAAAAGTTGAAGCAATAAAAAAAAAGGAAAATAGGGGTTTGGAAAGACATTATGCCGAGGAAAAGGTACCTCATTCCCTAAGTGCTCCCTCTATAAAGGCGCTCATGAGGATGACTATCATACAAAACCTTGCATGTCAATGACAATCCACTCATGAGGTAACCCTATTCCATACCACATGACATTGCACATACTCCTTGATGATTTCCTTGGTAGATACTTCTTATATTGGGTATTGGCACACCTAATAGGGGGTAATAATGATCTTTCCATACCTAAACTTGAAAAATTGTATAACTTTGTAAGCTAGTATGAAGTTTGAAGAGGATACTTTGTGAGATATATCTAATGGGATTTTTCATTGGCGTGACTCAATTTATATGTTGTGTTTTGATTGTGTACCTTGTCTCTAGTCTTCATGATGCATTAGACCACATTATGCCCTTATTGTATGATGTATTGCACATAGCCACATACTGGGTTGACACTTGGATCCTTTAGAGGAGATTGATGGGATATTAGCAGACTTTTATGGATGTTATCCCCACCTTTTGATTAAGAACATTCCACATTCCCTTGAGGATGTTGGATCTTTTCTTGAGGATATTCCACTTAGAGAGAGGACATGAAACCTTTTCATTGATGATGGTACCTTTTGATGACGGGAGGATACACTTAGATGATGGGAGGTTGCACCTTATCATGATGGGGCACCTTGATGTGACATTTGGGCTTCTTGATGTTGATGTGGCACCTATTGATGAGACGTCACACCCCTTGGAGGCATCAGACACCTTTTGGAGATGAAACAGTGCACCCTTTCATAGCAATGTTTCACATTTGAGCCCCTAGACACCACTCAGGAGTGAGCCGTCCCTTTCATGAGACCACACGTGCCACATGTGTGAGATATATAGCACTTTATTGAGGGATGATTTGATGTTTGAGCTACTTTAATTCATCTTGAAGGCATCGTTGGGGGTCTTAGAGACCTATCCACTCATGTATCATGGAAATTTTATGTTATGTTTCCTTATCTCTAGGGTTTGAGAGAGATAAATGCATTATCTTGTGTTTTTAGGGCTTCTATTGTGTGAAA
>ML812041.1:162316-177385 GCA_009831015.1 Picea engelmannii | reverse complement strand
CATTAACTGAGAAACATTACAGTTTCTAAAATCCTTATTGAATATTGAAACATATGCTAAATACAAAGCAAATTCACTATTAAAAACATAGGCTAAATTAAAAGCAAATTGACTACAAAACAATTACAATACTTCGTCTTCTTATGCAATTATAATAACTATACTTTGTCTTCTTATGCAACTATTATAACTAAAAAGACTTTTGCAACATAATACTAAAGCTTCTAAAATCCTGATTGACAACTGAACCATATGCGCCAAATTGAAAGCACGAAAGCACTAATCTAAATAACCAGATAAAGTGCAAAATACTAATCTAAATAACTAGAAAGACTTTTGCACACCTGACATGTGAATAATCTTCCGAAGATAGACAGACACCAGTACCATAAGTTCCCTTCTTGTTGGATGTACTGTTTTGGCCAAAAGCATGTAATATGATACCAGCTACACCCTTCGCAGAAGTAGCATGCCAAGCAAACTTGCCTATAGTGTTGGTTGATGGCACACATCCATAAATATCAACAATACTGCTAAATGTTACAAGTGTAGCAGGACTTGCCAGAAACTTGTTTCTCAGAGCTACACATTCATGATCTCCACTCTCTAATTCAATTAGTCTGCCACCCAACACAACAAATCCAAAAATTCCAGAACTATGAGTGCAATCACCCACAGCCATTCCATAATCTGCGTATGTTTCTTTCCACAGAAACCCCTTACTGGGCTTCCCAGTGACACTAGAATCTTGTTTCAATCAACTGGACTCTGTAGCCAAATATTGAAACTGCGATTTCTATAGTTCGACACGAGTAACAGATACCTCCCCACAATTTTCAGAATCGAAACTCTCCATTGCATCCCACTTATTAGAATTTCAGCCTTGAACTCAATTTCTTAATTTCTATCACTAGAGAAACAACAATGCTTTTCCGTATTGCCCTGCTCACTGTTCCACAGTCATCGATCCCAGTGCCCTCAAAGAAATGTTTCAGAAAGAAGCAGAGGTCATTTTCATCTATTTAAGCCATTGATCGTTGAGTTCCAGTTGTCAAAAATGAACTAAATACAAGCGTTGTCAATTGACACTTCTGCAGCAGCTGAGTTTAAGCGATTTTCCACCATGAAATGAAATACCTCTTTTAGTGACGCGATTATGATTGAAATTATATCACGTCACTCCCCTTCCAGAAATGAATCACCCGGAATGGCAGCCCACTCTTCCTCTACGGCCCTATGTCATTATTATTTTATGATGGCCGTCCACTCTTCCTGCATGGCCATGTCTCATTAATTAAGATTTTGCCACGGATTGCCGCACATGACGACGACAGGGAAAAGCAGCAAATGCTTTTGAAAATAGGCGTGGGATAACAGCACACATGGGGTGTACTTTACTTTTTTTTAAATGAGGCAGAAATTGTCGTGGAAATTCTGGTGAAAGTAAAGTATTTGGGAACTTTATACTTTGTAATTGTCATTCCCTTTTGCACCGTATTCATTTGTTTTTTTCCACGGTGGAAATTTCGGGCTGGAAATTCACGCTGATACTTTCTCACATAGTGGATGATATGGGAGCGATAAAGCTTCGCAGCCCCAGAGGACACAGGTTCGAACTCGTGACCTCTCCCTGTATTCATTTGCTTGGAGAAAGTCATTTGCTTAGAGGCATACTTTCTGTTGACTTCGAGAAGTAGTATGTTAAAAGTTCTATTAAATGAAGATTTTTTGGTTTTTTTTTTTTGGGGAGACATTTGCTCCAAATCTTGAGAAAATTATTAAATAAGTAGATTTGAGTGATTATTTATGTGTATTCTAGGAGTTTTTAATATGTTGAATCCATTTTTGTATTTGAAAATTGAATTTTAAATAACAAAAAATAATGATTTGGTGCAGATTTATGTTATATCACTAGATTGCGACAAAAAAACCATTTGGTAAAATAGTTAAACAACAAACAACATCCCAAAAGACATCATCAAAATGCTTTCACAAAATAATGGTTTTAGACATTATTCACAACAATAAGTTTTTTTACAAGTTCTAGTTGTTTTAATAATTATAGTTGAGTTGTTTTAATAATTATAATTAATTCTTGATGTGTTTAGACTGTGATATGTGTTAATAAGCAAGTTTAGTTACAATTTTGTTGAACTTTTCTCTCTCCTTGAATGAAATTGTCATCATAGAAAATAAGAGCATGTTAATTTGACTAATATCATGGAAAGAGAGAACATGTCACTTTGACTTTATGACCACTAAGTGTGGAATCCATTTTGGAAATTGAAGAGGATTTTAATTAATGGATGATATGATTGGCATCATAAGAAGTGTTTGGTACAAAGTGATGGAAGGTATTTGGTAAAAGTGCGTAACTAAGGAATTTTGGTAAAGTTTTTTTTTTTTTAAATTATTTTAATAGAATTTTAGTTAATTGATAAAGTAGAAATGGTGAATTCTTTTTAAGAGAGTGTTTAATTGATTTTAAATATATATTTATCTCATTGAAATATTTTTCATTATATAAAATAGTTAAATTTATAAATATGATAATGAAATTATATTAAGTTTATCATTATATAAATTAATCAAATTTATAAATATGATATTGAAATCATATGAAGTGATTTAAATCTTGGAGGCTTGGATCCTCCAATGTTTAAATACCAAAGAAGGAGATAAACTTTACAAATCTCTTCTCCACATTTAGTGGATGATAAATAAGGTAAATTGTTGAGTACTTCCCCACATTTTGTGGATGGTAAATAAGGTAAATCGTTGCCTCTAATTACGGGGCCTTACCTCGGGGAAATCAAGAGAGTCGAACCCATGACCAACAACAAGCATGGAAAATCATGTTTGGCTCTAGACCTGTTACCCCCCCATGCCTAGGGGTATCTAGAGGAGATCATGTCTCGAGGCCCTCAATGGAGAACATGATCTACACCATGATGATGATGATTAGTGTGTCCACATGTGGCAGCCTAACAACCCCCCTAATTTTCCTCCCAATCGGATCAACCAAGGCTTATCACATTGAAGCAACCCAGAGTATGGGAGATGGTAAGCCATTATCACCGTGAGGTATGCTAGTCTTTCTTTCATGCAAAGTGTTATACTTAATTTATCAGGCATGTGGGTGAAGATCCTTGGTTGAAGTCAGATAATGGATCATTGGTTTGGGAAATTGTGTTAGTTGCTTTGTTTCACCTTGGTGGTCAGCTTCTGTGCCTTAGTCACGTGTTGTCACTTCCCAAGGAAAAGGTGTAATACTGGGGGGCCTTCCCAAGGGTAACATTCTGCTCACGGCCATACTTAACACCTTCCATCTTAAAGCCTTTCACATATCCTAAACTTTGGCTATGGTCAACTCTCACAGGAAGAAGGGGCTGACGACCCAGAGGTTGTTTTACAACTACTATAAAATAATAAGAAAATTATGCTAAAAAGAAAGTGAAAATAGCAAATAAGGACCACCAAAATCCATTCCAACTTGAGCTCTACTCATTCAGTGCTCGCCCCGGTCCCAAATTGCAATGTTAAATCTTGAAACCTTTTAGAGGGGACTAGCAAATATAATATGAAAAATCAAGGATTGGAAAGATGGCTAATAAAGGGGTTTGTGAAAAATAGTGCACAATTATTGGGTAACTCAAGAGCAAGTGCACCCTCTACAAAGGTGCTCATAGAGATGGATTTACTACACCATAACCCATGAAGGAATCCCTGAACCATATCACTTTCACACTTACTCTTGGTGAACTTGTATTTTCCCTTGTTACTCTCGGGACCTATCCCTCTACCTGGGTTATTTTATTTTCTATCTAGGTGGCACGCATAATAGGGTTGGATGAAGAGTCTCTCATACTCAAACATGGTAACTTACATGGGATCCTGGGCTAGCGTGATGCTTGAAGGGGATACTGAGGTGAATTATCTTACATGGATTATGTCTTAAGTTACAACAAACTTTACATGTTTCAAGGAATAATATTTCTTATGAACTTTGGTTTACCTTGTCTTGTATTCTTCTTTTTTTTAATGGCCTTGACACGGTCCTTTGAGGGACATCGTGGGTTGTGCCCAGGATGATGTGCCTTTATTACACGATCTTGGCACATGTGATGGAGATCAATGAGTCATGTAGTGACTCAACACCCTCAGACAACAACTCTCACATCCTTGGAACCTTGGACAATGGATAGATGGGCTTGGTTTGAGTAGTCCTGGTCAATATGCCACTTACATGGGTTGGAAGCCCACAGGCTATGAAGAGCAGCCTGAATCTCGTGTGCATAGAGGATGGAGGGCGTTGCCTTTGGAGGCACCTTGACATCACTTAGGGACAATATTGCACTCCTCTTGCACTTGTATGTGGCCTTTGGAGGCCTATGACATCAACCTTCAACCTTGACCTGCCCTTTTGGGGCTAGGGTTTGATGCATTTTGTGGTTATGGGGGTGATTTGACATGAGGAGATACCTTGTTTCACACTTTCTCACATTGGAGCATGCCACATGGGCTTTGGAGGCATAACATCTCACTACTTGAGGCTTGGCATCACACATTTGAGCATTACGTCACCCTTCTATGGAATGACATCACCCTTCTAAGATTTTATGATGCGGTTTTTGTATTTTGGCATTATGATAGAGTAAAATTAAGGGTTTGACCCTCTTTCTATTTTTTAGTTAACAAATTATGTGGACAAATTGTATTAGGGTGGCTTCAATATATAAAAAGGCCACCCTCACATTTCATTTTGGATCATAACTTCTCACCTTTGTGAGAGAACAAGTCTAAAATTTTCGCCATATTTGGCTATCTTGCTCTTATACACTTATGCGCTATTCTTGGAGGATCAAGTTGTGGATTTTTACTGATATTTTGAAGAGGAATTTCTACAATTAAGGTTTTGTCTCATGGTATCTGAGCTAAAGTAAGTGAATTTTCTGCAATTTATCTTTATTTTGTTATGTTTCATAGTGAATCTTGCTACTTTATGCTAGATGTCTTGCTTGGTAAAGACCTAAGAGAGGAGCATAAGTGCTTCCTCCTCTCACAAGGTTATTCTTGTTCAAATTTGGTGAAGCATTCTTTCTAGGGTTAATATCCTAAAGCCCTAAAGTGCTATCACTTTAGGATTTTATCCCTAGACATTTTATTTTGACCTGATTGAAGCATTAAGAAGGGAGAAAATATTGTTAGAGCCCAAACATTCTTGCACTCTAGAAATCCTTCATTTTGATGTTTAAACCCTAAGACCCTAATGTGATAGCACCTAAGAGTTTGAACCCTACCTCTTAGTTTCTACTAGTTTAATCTTCAAGTATTGTTGAATTTGTTGTTACAAAGACTCCATATCCATAAGCAATAGTTTCATAGCTCTTTTGTGGTGAAATTGATCAACAAACACTCTCTTTCAACTCTCTTAAGCTTTCTACTAACGCTACTAACACTACACTTGCAAACTTGCCAATAAACTTGTTTTTGTTACAAAAGTTTGCTATAGCCACCTGATAACTATATAATTTGTTGCATACACTCATTGGTTGCTGGCCTAACTCATTCAGAAATTGCATTTAACAATTCAGTATTGTTCTACTGGATTTAAGCTAAGTTTTCCTTGTTAATTGTTGCATTTCTGATCAATAATAGTTGTTTATGTTATAACTTATTTAATGTTTTTGTATGATTGTTCATTGTTGCAAATTTATAACAACAATAAAATCTTTCTTGTATAGTGTCTTTATAAGGTATTTATTTCTTTTTTAAACTCGGAATAACCATATATATGCTATAAATTGTTCTTGTTCTAGGAAGGTACTCAAACAACTTCATGCATCTTCTATTACCTTGACCTAGACCTTATCTTTCAATGATCAAGAGAGGGGGAAGTAGGCTTGGCTTCTACACTTGCTACTTTGATCCCTTGAGGTCACTAGGGAAGCCTCCCTTGTGGTGGACCTCTTCCATCAATAAAACGAGGGAAGTTCTTACTAAGGTGACAGTGGTAGGATCTTCCATAGTTACATAAGATTTTGAGATCTTGTGTTGGTATTTTCTCAAGTACAAATCCTACGATAACAAGACCAATTGAGCTAACCCTAAGAGCTATACAAGTAATGAAAACTATTAAACAATAAAAAACAATAATCAAATACAATTCGTCACAAAAATATTATATGAGATAGTTGTATGGATTAAAAGGATTCCATTACAAATAAAACATTATATGGAATGAGGCCATTTTTCAAACCTATTTTCTCAACATTGAACTCTCTTTATCGCATTTGTAGAGTTCTCTTTAAGTTCGTCAAATATCAAGACTACCAACAACTTATTCACCTTATCAATTCTTTGACCTCAATGTAGATGACATGGCTTTTATATAAAATAATAATTAAATTAAATAAATAATGTTTTAATGTTTATGGCGAAAGTCTCTATCTATTAGCGAACCTTGTTATCCAAAACAACTTTCCTAGCATTTTTTGCAAAATCCTCCTATACGTTGTGTCATTTATGTGGTCTCTTCTCCATCAAATTGGAGTGGACCATCATCTAAGTAGTTTCCTATTGATACATTCCAACAACATTCACATACATGTCCACTCAAATTCATTGATTGAAGATGGAAAGGCTTTCAAGAAAAAAGTGTTTGAGAGGTTCATGAAGTGGGACATGACCAAGGACATGGTTTTGTCCCACTCCAATCTATGTAAGGCTTTGGAGAGATTCTATTTGTTGGAGTCCCAAATGGACATGGAAGTTAACATCACTCCTTGGCAATTTCTACCATCAGAGCACTATGGTGGCCCAATTGATTACTCAAAAATTACATCCCAATATTGATGTAAGGTGAGGTTGCTTTCCCATATTGTTATTGTCAATAAATCCACAACAATGATGATGTACATGTAATGCCAAGAATTCTTCTTATTGTGGAATAAGATATGATTATTGTATGTCAATTTACTTTAGAATCTCTGAATCGACACAAATTAATCGCTTCAATGCTCTTTCTTTACATCGATCACACTATTATGCATTTGATCATGTTAGTAATAATATTGAGCTGAAATATTTAAATAAAGTGAAAATTTAGACAAAAATAGTTTTTTTATTGTAGTATTTAGCAAACTCAAACTTGAGGCTGTAATAGTTTACAATATCTGTGTTGTCTTTGGACCTCAACTAACATTCCAATTGCATTGATATTGGCACTAATTATTTTGTGGAATGGGAACATTTGACGATATTACATGCTCAACTGACTTAATCAGATAACATGGTGCATTACACATTGAGGTATATTGTTTTGACACTTCATATTGAGTGATAATGTCAATGTTTGGGGCATGAAAATGGTGATTGTGGGTTGAATTGTATAATGAATCATGAATCATGATGCTTTGAATTTATATTTTTTTCCTTGTTTCACCTTGGTGGTCATCATCATCTCCTAGTCAAGTGTTGTCACTCTTGGTAAAAGATGTACTACTAAGGGGCCTTAATGGAGGCAACATGTCCATATCCCTTACCATGTATAACATATTCCACCTATGCTTTCTCTGTTGTTCTTTGTTTTTGGTTGGTTGTTACATGTATACCAAAAAGGTTTGTGATTCATTATGCCATGAAAAGTAGGGGCTTGAATGCATGAGGTTGATGCAATTTTACAAAAAATGATATAGAAAGAGCACAAGCCCTAATTCAAAATGCAAGGAAAAGAAACAAAGTAAAAAACTAAAATCTAAAAACAAAAAAATAAATTGAATCATGATCTTTACCCCCTCACTAAGAGGCCATCACTCTAAGTCCTATGCAATGAATGCATTCCTAACAAAAGGACTTAGAAAATCAAAGTCAAAATGCAAAAAAAAAAAGTTGAAGCAATAAAAAAAAAGGAAAATAGGGGTTTGGAAAGACATTATGCCGAGGAAAAGGTACCTCATTCCCTAAGTGCTCCCTCTATAAAGGCGCTCATGAGGATGACTATCATACAAAACCTTGCATGTCAATGACAATCCACTCATGAGGTAACCCTATTCCATACCACATGACATTGCACATACTCCTTGATGATTTCCTTGGTAGATACTTCTTATATTGGGTATTGGCACACCTAATAGGGGGTAATAATGATCTTTCCATACCTAAACTTGAAAAATTGTATAACTTTGTAAGCTAGTATGAAGTTTGAAGAGGATACTTTGTGAGATATATCTAATGGGATTTTTCATTGGCGTGACTCAATTTATATGTTGTGTTTTGATTGTGTACCTTGTCTCTAGTCTTCATGATGCATTAGACCACATTATGCCCTTATTGTATGATGTATTGCACATAGCCACATACTGGGTTGACACTTGGATCCTTTAGAGGAGATTGATGGGATATTAGCAGACTTTTATGGATGTTATCCCCACCTTTTGATTAAGAACATTCCACATTCCCTTGAGGATGTTGGATCTTTTCTTGAGGATATTCCACTTAGAGAGAGGACATGAAACCTTTTCATTGATGATGGTACCTTTTGATGACGGGAGGATACACTTAGATGATGGGAGGTTGCACCTTATCATGATGGGGCACCTTGATGTGACATTTGGGCTTCTTGATGTTGATGTGGCACCTATTGATGAGACGTCACACCCCTTGGAGGCATCAGACACCTTTTGGAGATGAAACAGTGCACCCTTTCATAGCAATGTTTCACATTTGAGCCCCTAGACACCACTCAGGAGTGAGCCGTCCCTTTCATGAGACCACACGTGCCACATGTGTGAGATATATAGCACTTTATTGAGGGATGATTTGATGTTTGAGCTACTTTAATTCATCTTGAAGGCATCGTTGGGGGTCTTAGAGACCTATCCACTCATGTATCATGGAAATTTTATGTTATGTTTCCTTATCTCTAGGGTTTGAGAGAGATAAATGCATTATCTTGTGTTTTTAGGGCTTCTATTGTGTGAAAAGGGTGCTATATTTCTCATGTAAATAAGAGAAGCACTTCTCACTTGTAAACCATTGCTACTTGTGGAGATATATCACTATTTTTCTACTACTTTCTCCCTTATGAAGAATATTATGGATGGTTAGTTAGAGCAATTTTTGGGAGGAGATGTACTTGTGGATGATCTACTACTACTTGGATATTCATTGCTAGGGTTTCGATGGATGAAATATTTATTGAGTAAGTGGTATCTTTTCATCTTGAGGTTGTGTTTATGAATGCATTTAAGTGTAATGTTGTTTCTCTAGTGTTGGTTAAGCATTTTCTTGGATTATTCTTGAAAAAAACCTTCTTATCAAAACTATTGGAAGGTTTCTAGTGAAGAACCTTCCCTTGAATTGTCCCTTAACATTTTAGGAGGATCTCCTAGGGTTAGTAGTGAACAACCTCTAGGTATCACCCTAAAAATCCACCCATTTCTATCCAAAGGGATCCTTAATTGACCCCATATGCCCCCCAAAATAGTAGGCACTAGTCACTCTCCCAATAGTCAATCATTATTTTTTGAATTATACTCTACTTTTACTGTTTTAAGGTTAAATTAGGTTTTATTACAACAATTTTTCATTTTCAACTGCAAAAGAATAAGATGTTTTGGTATTTTTGCATATTGTTGACCCAATAAACATTTTCAAAACCCTAATTTGTATTTTTGAAGTGTTATTAAAGCCTTCTAGGGAAAAATGTCTAGGGTTTTTGGGCTATTATATGCCCCTTAATTTTCTGATTTTGTTGGTTAGTGAAACACTAATTTTTTTCATTGTTTATCCCTTATATTTCATCGAATTTTTTTCATTGTTTATCCCTTGTCAAAGGGATATTTTATTTTCTATCATAATGACTTATTTCACTATTGTAATTTTACATCTTCTTCAAAGTTTTACAATATCCCTAGTCGTTTTCTTCATTTGTAATGTTTGGGGATCCTCTTGAGCCTTGACTTGACTTGGAAAACCTATTAAATTGACCCATATCCTCATTACTTCAAATCTAGAAATTGTTTCGTCTTACCACCTCATGAATACTTTGTCTATCCTATTTCATTGGTGGTAGTTTGAGTATGTTGGGTTGTTATATTATTTTCAGTGAAAGTCGAGGTGGATCGAATGACAGTCTAAGTCGAAGGTCAAAGTGGTTCGACCAGGTAAAGACAAAGTTGAGGTGGATCGACAACAATTCAAAGGTCTAGGTTAGTCGACTAGGTAAATTCGAAGTCGAAGGTCGAGGTGGTTCTATTGGAGTTACTTCACACACACTTAGGATTTCTTTTTCCTTAGGTTTTTCCTTGTTTATTAGTCATTATTAGTCATTATATAGTCTCCTGTATTTTAGGAATAATATTCCTCTAGGGAGAATATTCTCTTCAATTTTCACTTCAGTTTGACTAGTTGAGTGGAGTCTAGATGTTGCATTGGTTTTGTCACCATACAACATTGGGATCATCACCAACTAATGCACATTAGCCTTGGTATCATCACCAGACTGGCGCATTACCCATGATTACATGATCTCCTCCTCACTTCACTATGTTTCAGTTAGTTAACTGAAGACTGGTAGACTAGTTAACTCAATTAGGTGGCAGTTCACTCCCGTAACTGCCTGAGAGACTAGACTAGGTGGCAGTTTACTCCTGTAACTTTTGGTGTGTGTCTAGATCACTCTAGACCACCACTATGGTGCGTTGGCTTCACCTCTAGTGTGCATTGGTTGAGTTATACAAAGTATATCATGTGTAAATTATTCATTATTCATTACGGTTAATGAGAATTCTTCCATTCTTTCTCTCTTTCTTCTTATTTTTCAATTTTTCTCTGCAAATGTGTGTGGTATTTTATAGCTAGATCTATTATGTGTAGGTTCAACACATTTACATGGTATCATATCCGACAGACTACTAAGAAAAATCTACACCAAATTATGTTTGCAGGTACTGAAGATTGAAGACAACAAAAAGATGGAATTCCCAAAAGAATTCATTCTTACACTTTACAATTACTATGCATGGAAGGAGAGAATAATCATGCATCTATGAAACAGAGGATTATACAGGTTAACCTTGAATATAGAGACATAACTAAAATCAGTGATATAAAAATCCAAGTATCTAAATCGAATGGATGAAGCATTCAAAACAATTTGCAGTCTCATCTCTCCCGATCTCCTTTTTCACATAACTTATTGTAAAACCCCCAATGAAGCATGGACCGCCTTGGAAGGACTCTTTGGAAAACATGATGAGATAAGAGGACACATTCTCGAGGGGGAAGTTCTCACATTGGATCCAAAAAGCTTTGACAATCTCCAAGATTTATTTACAAAATTTAAGGATTTACTGTTGCAACTCAAAGCTTGCGGGGTTGATAAATCTAAAGAGGAGAAACAAATGGTTCTCACCATTCTCTCCAAAATTGGTCCTGAATTATATATGTTTGTATCCACATTCTATTCGGTCAAATTTGCCTCTAGAGTCACTTGGAAGATGCCTTCTCTTGAGGAATTTATCGAATCCCGGACACAAGAGAAAACCAAGCTCATCAACATGGGAAAAATAAAAGGCCTAAAGGCACATGCACTTACTTTTCAAGATGGAAGCCATCAATATAAGAAATCTAAAGATAAAGACAAAAGGAAATCTCATGCAAATCCGAAGAAGGAAGGGTACTCAAAACCCTTCACCAATGCCTCTGGATCCAAAGGTGAAAAGGGAAGAAAAAGGGAGAAATGCACATATTGCCATAAAGGATTCCATCTAGAATCTGCATGCATACATAAAAAAATATATCTAATGACTCAAATACTTCAAAAAAACAACCTTGGAGATCGCATCCCCGAGGGTGCCAAGAATAAGAAGCCAAAAGATCAGAATCCCAAGAAAGGAAATTCTAGCCATGCCTTGATTTCCATCAACTCCTCTCTCGATGCTTGGATCGTATATTCAGGAGCATCACATCACATGGTTGACACAAAAGCCATGTATTCTTCATTATATTCATGAAAAGGTCCTCCTATTATGATGGGGGACAACTCTTAGGTCGAGGTCACCAATAAAGGAAGGATTGAACTCACCAACAAAAGCTTCGAGAATGTGTTGCACATTCCCAAACTTTCCGTCAATCTTCTCTCTCTGTATCAGATGATGAATTTTAGCACTGAAAATAAATTCATATTCACACCTAATGCAATGGACATCTATTACATGCAAACCAATTCCAGGGTTTCTACCGGTGAGGTAAATCATCAATCTAGATGGTAGACATTTTTTGAATTTATTGAACCAGATTCTCCTTTACTACTTACCCATGCTGATGAAAGTAGTAGGATATGGAACGAAAGGTTCGAGAATTTGAACTTCAGATATATGCAATATCTTAGCAAGAAAATATTGGTTGATGGTCTACAAAAAACCATTTCTCCAAAGGAATCTGTGAGGGATGTGTTCTTGGAAAACACCCTCAAGAGAAGTCCGACAAAGGAATTAAGGCTCAGAGAGCTTCCTCTCCTTTAGATCTGATCCATAGTGACCTCATGGGTCCTTTTCCGCGTCCATCAATAAAAAAAGTGAGGTTTGTTCTCATTTTTGTTGATGATTTCTCACGTTTCACATCGATTTACTTTCTCAGGCAAAAATCAGAGGTCTTTCAACACCTCAAAGATTTCAAAGCCCTGGTTGAGACACAGTCAGGAAAGAAAATAAAAGTCCTTCGAACTAATAACAGGGGAGAGTATGTCAATCATGAGATTCAAAATATTTTTCATGAGGCGGGGATTCAGTTGTAGCATATAGTTCCCTATACCTCGCAGAAAAACGAAGTTGTTGAGTGGAAAAACAGATCTCTAAAAGAGATGGCATCTTGCATGCTACATGCAAAGTCACTACCATAGATACTATGGGCCGAAGCACTTAATTGTGAAACCTACATCCAAAACAAATATCCCCATAGATATTTCAAGGATAAGACCCCCTACGAGGCTTGGAGCGGCCTCAAACCGGAAGTGACCCAGTTTCGTATTTTCGGTTCATGTGCATGGGCCCAGATTCCCTCTGAAAAGAGGAAGGCACTTGATCCACAGAGCACAAAGTGTATCTTTGTTGGATACCTCAACGATGTGAAGGGATATAGACTTATTGATCTTTCCTTGGACCGGCTCATCATTGAACGAAGTGTCCAATTCAAGGAAAGTGTCTTGCATGTACCTTATCAACCACATGTAGACACCTTCATTCTTCCACCTGTCCGAGATGATAAACATGCACATGACAAATATTCTTCATACAAGATTTCTGATTCATAGGATTCAAATGATCCAGATACATAGTTAGTACAATTAGATGCAGATCCATAGCAGAGGCCCAAGTGGGCCCTGACTACTCTTCAGGATGCAGGGGATCTTGTTGGTGATCCAGCCGATACTAGGAGGACTCAATTTGATTTTGAGGAGCCTCCTATTGCACTCACTGCCACTAAACCATTTCCCTCCAGGCATATTTTCTTGGTTCAGTCTTTAGATACACAGTCTTATGGTGAGGTTGTTGGAAATACATTTTGGGAATCCTCCATGCAGGAGGAGTACAAATCCATCCTCCAAAACTAGACTTGGGATATGGTTTCCCTTCCTTATGGAAGGAAACTTATCATATGCAGATGGGTATATAGAACCAAGAGTGTAATGAATGAACATATTAGTAGATACAAATCTAGGCTTGTTTCTAAACGCTTTCAGCAGGTGCATGGCATTGAATATGATGAGACCTTCGCTCCAATAGCGAAGATGGATTCCATACGTATGGCACTTTTCATTGCAACGACCAAGGGATGGGAAGTCCATCAGATGGATGTGAAGAATGCATTTCTTCATGGTGATCTCTTTGAAGATATCTATATGGAGTAGCCCCAGGGATTATGCAGGATTCATCTTTGGTCTATCGATTGAAGAGGTCTCTTTATGGCCTCAAGTAGTCTCCGAGGGCATGGTATGCCAATATGGACTCCTACCTATTGTCACAATTTTTTTTACAATGTAAATCAGGCCCAAATGTCTACATGCTTAGGACAACTAATTCACTCTACTCTTAGTTTTGTATGTTGATGATTTGTTGATCACTGGTTTCTTGACTTCAGCGATTGTTGCGGTCAATAGGATTCTACATGATAGGTTTTTGATGAAGAACATGGGTCTGCTACACTTCTTCCTTGGACTCGAGATCAGTCAGGGTGCATTAGGCATCAAACTGTCTCAAGAAAAGTATGCACGAGATCTCCTTGAGAGATTTCACATGACAGACTACAAGTCTGCTCTGACTTATTTTCTATCAAGAGTCAAGCTTGAGGATGGAAGGGGACACTCCATTGGTTGACAACAAACTGTATAGACAGCTAGTGGGGAGCTTTTTGTATCTCGCACACTCTAGACTAGGCCTCTCCTATGCAGTTGGCACAGTTTCCAGGTTCATGCAGGAGCCGCATGAGCTACATTGGAAGGCTGCAAAGTGTATCCTTCAATATGTATAGGGAACCATCACCTTTGGGATTCATTATGCAACCAAATCTACATTGGATATCATTAGGTTCACTGATTCTGACTGGGATGGCGATAACACTGATCGCAAGTCCATGTCTTGTTACTCACTCAGTCTTGGTTCCAGGCCTATTTTTTGGTCGAGCAAGAAGTAGGTTGCTATTTCTCTTTCTTCAGCCAAGGCAGAGTACAGAGGGATAGTTAACATAACCATTTAAGCTATGTGGCTACAACATTTTCTCACTGATTTGGGCATTCAGTTTCATCGGTCGATTGTCATCTGGTGTGACAACCAGAGCACTCTAAAGGTCTGCAGAGATCCAGTTCAGAGGTAGCGGACATAGCACATCGATATCCACATGCACTACATCTGGGACTTAGTACATGAGGGGATCATCAACCTACAGTTTTGTCCTTTAGCAGAATAGATGACACACATCTTCACCAAGACCTTCACTAAGAAAAAGTTCCATTCTCTACGAAGTTGTCTTGGAGTGAAGGACATAATTGCCTAGCAACTATCAGTTATT
>ML812041.1:150173-162197 GCA_009831015.1 Picea engelmannii | reverse complement strand
TCTTTATTTTCACCATAGTGATGTTCAGGGGGGGGTTGAAGTTACTTCACCCACACCTAGGATTTATTTTTCCTAAGGTTTTTCCTTGTTTATTAGTCATTATTAGTCATTATCCAGTCTCCTGTATTTTAGGAAGAATATTCCTCTAGGGAGAATATTCTCTTTAGTTTTCACTTTAGTTTGACTAGTTTTGTGGAGTCTAGATGTTGCATTGGTTTTGTCACCTTGCAACATTGGGATCATCACTAGCTAATGTGAATTAGCCTTGGTATCATCACCATACTGGCACATTACCCATGATTCCATGATCTCCTCCTCACTTCACTCTGTTTCAGTCAGTTAACTAAAGACTGGTAGACTAGTTAACTCAACTAGGTGGCAGTTCACTCCCATAACTGCTTAAGAGACTAGGTGGAAGTTTACTCCCGTAACTATTGGTGTGTGTCCAAATCACTCTATACCACCACTATGGAACATTTTCTTCACCTACAGTGCGCATTGGTTGAGTTATATAGAGTATATCATGTCTAAATTATTCATTATTCATTACAGTTAATAAGAATTCTTTTGTTCTTTCTCTTGCTTCTTCTTTCTCAATTTCTCTTTGCAAATGTGTGTGGTATTTTCTAGATATATCTATTCTATTCAAGTTCAACACATTTATAGGTTCAACATGGTAAAGCAATCAATAGCAATTCAAAGGTCTAGGTTAGTCGACCGGGTAAATTTGAAGTCAAAGGTCAAGGTGGTTCGACATGGTAAAGGCATCAACATCAAGTCGAATAGGTCAACAAACAAGAGGTTGATAGGAAGGTGCATGGAAATTGATTGAAGACTGGATAGAGGCCAAATGGTATTCGATGGTAATCCGACTTGGTAGCTGACTGTAACAAAATCCTGAGATTCACAGGATCTGTAGCTAATGATTTGCATGGATTTTTAACCCTTTTTGGTGCCTTTTCTTTAGGGTTTTTCCTACTATAAAGCCTATAAAGAAGGCATGTTTTAAGTATGTAAAGGATAATCAATGAATCTTAAAGATTTATATGATGAATGTATAATTGCCAAGAGTTTGTGATTTAGAGGTTGTTGATCATGTAGATGTAAGCTGAATTGGCTACAGGGTTGTCGATTGTGTCTTAGGTGTGGACCAAGGTTAGACATGTAACCTTTTATTCTAAATGAATAATTCAATAAGGAGAAGAATGTGCAAGGAATGTTGGTTTTCTCGGTTTGGGTTTCCAGGGTAAACTCTTTGTGTACTGTGTGCTTGTTGTGTCATTTACTTTCTTGATTAAATCTTTCTTCCTCTCTTATACTAGGTTTAGAGTGGAAGTGTGTCTCATTTCCTAACATGTGGTATTGGAGCTTGCTTAACAACCTTGGATCTGAGTTAAACCCTAAGTACAATAACAGTTGTAAGTTATAAATCTTTGAAGTTTGTGCTACATGTTGTGTTAAATAATTGCGAGCAACTCGAGAATAGAGATCGAAAAATTCAATGGCCAAAATTTTGATCTTTGGAAGCTTAAAATTGAAGATATCCTTGTAGATCAAGAACGATGGACAAAATTTTGTCCAGGTACCATGTCGATAGGTATGTCAACGAAAGAATGGGATAAACTCAAAAGAAGAGCAAGGAGTACGATTCGACTTTGTCTTGTAGATTCAATGTTGTTGAATGTCTCAGGTGAACATTCAACCAAGAAAATGTGGGACAAGTTGGGAAGCTTGTACCAATCACAATCCTCTGTAAATAAGTTGTTTCTCAGAAATAAACTATATCTTCTGAGATTGAGTGATGGAAGTTTGGTGAATGAGTATTTAAATGTGTTTAATACCATTATAAGCTAGTTATATTCTGTGGATATTAAAATCATCGAGGAAGAGAAATGTATTAGTATATTATGTATTTTCCAAACTCATGGGATAGCTTAGTCGTGGCTATAGAGATTAATGCAACCACATTAGCACTAGAATACGTGGTTTCACCTATACTATCAGAAGAAATGAGAAGGAATAAAATGGAAGGATCGACCAAATATCCTTGAGTGGTGAGAGGTCGATTGGTTGATAGAGATAAAGGTAAATTCTCCAGTAGAAAGTCTAAGTCGAAGGGTAGATCTAAATCCCTAGTTCAGTTGAAAAGAAGATGTTCGAAATGTGGTAAATTTGGGCATTACAAAAGGGACTGCATGTCAAAGGCGACGAAATTCAGTACATGATCCAACGAGAAGTAGTCAACTGAGAGAAAGACGAGTCCATATAAAGGAGGTGATGTGTACTTGGCATCGACTAGTACACAGTCGGATCAAGATGTTTGGTTGACCGACTCAAGATAATCCTATCATATGACACCACATCGAGAATGGTTATGTGAATATGAACGATATAAAATAGGAGAAGTGTTCTTTGGGGACGACTCAACACCATAATTATCGAACGAGGAAGATTTCGATTGATACTGCAGGATGGGAGGAGTAGAACCCTTTCAGGTGTGCTACACATTCTGGGTTTGGAAAGAAACCCGATATATGTCAGTAATATGAGTGATGTTTGCACACTTTATTTTAGAAGGATTCTTGCAAGATGGTCAGAGGTGCAATGGTATTAATGAAAGTATTTTGGATTGGAACCCTATACAAGTTGCTAGGGAGTGTCAAATCGACTAGATGCAACAACATCGTTGTCCCTGAAGTCAACTTGAATTCGAATCGAATCGACTCGACTTAGGATGAGTCGATTCAAACCAACTCGAAAAATCATCATAAATTCGACTCGACCATGCTATGGCACAAGAGAATGGGACATATTGGAGAAAAAGTACTTCAAGCTATGCATAACAAAGGTATGGTCAAAGACTTTCCTGAATGTAATTTAGAATTCGAATTTTGTGAAAATTTCATATATGGAAAAAAAGTCAGGTGAGGTTCCCATCTGGAGTGACAAGGGAAAATGGGATTCTAGAACTAGTTCATAGTGATGTGTTTGGCCTTGTTACAATTCCTTCACTTGGTGGATCCTTGCATTATGTCTACTTCATAGATGATTTTTCCAGGAAGACATGGATATATTTCCTGAGGAAGAAATCAGAGGTTTTCGAGAAATTCAAAGAGTTTAAATCTCTTGTTGAAAACCAAACAGATGAGAAGATTAAGGTGTTGAGAACTAACAATGGTGGTGATTTTTTTGGAAAAGAATTTGATCAGTTCTGCAAGAAGTGTGGCATAGCATTCCAAACTACCAAACCATATACCCCACAACAAAATGGAGTTGTCGAGAGAATGAACAAAATGTTGATGGACAAGGCAAGGAGCATTCTCAGTGGTGCTCTCACAAGAATTTTGGGTGGAGGCAATCAACAATGAAAAATATCTATTGAATATGTCTCCTTCATTGGTGCTAGTCGACACGAATCCACATGAGGTATGGTCGAGTAAGAAGCCTTCGGTTTCACATCTCAAAGTATCTGGTTGTGATGCATTTGTGCATGTTCCCAAGGAAAAGAGGAGAAAGCTAGACAAGAAGGTTGTCAAATGTATTTGTATTGGATACAAAGAAGGAATGAAAGGATATAAGCTCTGGGATCTTGCATCAAGGAAAACAGTGTACAATTGAGATGTGGTCTTCAGAGAAGTCTGAAGTAAGTTCGAGCATGAAGAAATTGTTCAGACTGAGAATAATCTTGAGATGACATGGTTTGAAATGAACAACGAAGAAAATAATTAAGATGAGTTGAATGAATCAAAGGAAGAGGAGGAAAAATCGACCCTAGTTTTAAGGAGGTAAGAAATAGTAAGAAAACTATTTAAAAGGTATAGTCCACCCTAATTTTTTTCTTCATTCATGTTAACTTCCACCGACGATGATCCCAAGTCAGTCAGGGAGGCAGTGGAATCAACATAGGGAAAACTCTGGAAGGACGCCATGTTTGAAGAGATGGAATAATTGCACAAGTATGTGACATGGGAATTAGTCAAGTTTCATAGTGGAAGAAAGCATGTCAATAGAAAATGGTTATTCAAGAAGAGTATCAATGCAGTAGGTCAAGTCGAGAAATTCAAAGCTCGTCTGGTAGCGAAAGATTATTCCCAAGTCGAAGGAGTCGACTTCGGTGATATTTTTTCCCCTATTGAAAAATTAACTTCCATTAGAGTACTAATGTCTCTGGCTACAACATTTGATATGGAAATAGAACAGATGAAAGTGAAGACAACATTCCTACATGGGGACCTGGAAGAAGAAATCTACATGAAACAACTTGAAGGATTTGTAGTAAAGGGAAAGAAATATTTGGTGTGCAAACTAAAAATATCCCTTTATGATCTAAATCAATCACCAAGGATGTGGTACCAAAATTTCGACACATACATCCTTAGTTTGGGATTTGTGAGAAGCAAAGTTTATCACTACATATATTCCAAAGAAGAAGGCAGGTGTTTCATATTTGTATGTTTGTATGTTGAAGACATGTTGTTGATTGGAAACATCATGGATGCAATAAAGGAGGTGAAGAAGAAGTTATCCTCTAAGTTTTTCATGAAGGATCTCGGTGCATCTAACTTCATTATGGGAATGGAGATTAGGAGATATAGAGCAGCTAGAAATCTTTGATTGAACCAAACGAAGTATATTGAAACAATTTTGAATCGTTTCAACATGCAGGATTGTAAACCTGTGAAGGTGCCAATTCCCGTGGGAGCAAGGGTAACTGTTGAACAGTGTCCAAAGACACGAGAGTAAATAGAGTACATGGCATGTGTTCCCTATGAAAGTGTTGTTGGTATTCTAATGTATGTGATGGTCTACATTCGACCAGACATTTCCCATGCAGTGGGAGTATTGAGAAGATACATGTTGACACCTGGGAAGGAGAACTGGACAACTATCAAGGGAGTATTTAGGTATTTGTGTGAGACAAAAGACTATTCTATATGCTACCAAGGAAAACCTAGAGGTGATAGTGAATTAAATGTACATGGATTTGTTGACGTAGATTGGGCTGGAGATCTGGATCGATGGAGGTCGATGAGTGGATATGTCTTCAAGATGTTCGGTGGAGCAATCAACAGGATGAGTAAGTGACAGATGGTCATAGCCTTGTCAAAAGAATAAGTTGATTACATGGCAACCACTCATGGAAGAAAAGAAGGAGTATGGCTGCAAATATTGTGTTTAGGAATCTGGTTTGAGTAGAGAGCTATGAAGATAAGTTGCGATAGCCAAAGTGAAATATTTTTGGAAAAGAACCCAACTTATCATTCGAAGACTAAGCACATTCATGTACAATACCATTTCATGAGAGACATGGTGGAAAGAAACAAGGTGTTGTTGGAGAAAGTAGACATGTTGGAAAACATAGTAGAACCGTTGACTAATTCTATGAGTGTTGTGAAGTTCTCTTAATGCAAAGAGGTAATGGGCATTGTTTCCCTGGGTCTGTGAACAAAAGTTAAAAGGTCTCCTGATTTCAACAAAGAAGACAACAAGTGGGAGAATGTTGGGTTTTTATATTATTTGCAGTAAAAGTCGAGGTGGATTGACCAGTAGTCGAAGTTGAAGGTCGAAGTGGTTCGACTAGGTAAAGACGAATTTGAGGTGGATTGAAAAAAATTCAAAGGTAGAGGTTATTCGACGGGGTAAAGTCAAATTTGAAGGTCAAGGTGGTTTGACATGGTAAAGGAATCAAAAAAAAGTTAAAGAGGTCAACCAACAAGAGGTCGATAGGCAAGGGTGTGACGATCGACTGAAGACCAAATGAAGGTCGACTAGTATTTGATGGTAATCCAACTTGGTAGTGAACTGTAACATAATCATGAGATTTACGAGATATGTAACCAATGATTTGCATGGATCTGTAACCATTTTTGGGGGCCTTTTATTTATGGTTTTTCCTTCTATAAATCCTATAAAGAAGGCGTGTTGTAAGGCCATAAATGTTAATCAATGAATCTTGAATCTTTAGATGATGAATGGATAATTACCAAGAGTCTATAATTTAAAGGTTGTTGGTCATGTAGATGTAAGATGAATTGGCTACAGGGTTGTTCTTGTGTAAGCAAGAGGGTATGATGTCGATTGTGTCTTAGGTGTGGACCAAGTTTAGACATGTAACCTTTTATTCTAAATGAATAAGACAACAAGGAGCATAATGCTCAAGGAATGTTGGTTTTCTCGGTTTGGGTTTCCAGGGTAAAATATCTGTGTACTGTGTGCTTGTTGTGTCATTTACTTTCTTGCTTAAATATTTATTCCTCTCTTCTTCTAGGTTTAGTGTGGAAGTGTGTCTCATTTCCTAACAAAGTAGTCACTCAGAGGGGCCCTAGACTTGATTGTGTTTTTCCTAGGGATTCTTGGAGGCTATTAGGGAAGCCTCCCTTGTGTTGGATTCTACTCTTTCACTAACGAGAGGGAATTTGTTTCCTAGGTGAAAATGGTAACATCTTCCATTTTCCACTAGTCTTAGTGCCTTGTGCAGGCTTTGCACTTCGTGCTAGATTGTGTGGTAATAGTGTGCAAGGTGGATCTTGTGGTGGAAGACTATACCTTCAAGGATGAATTTTATGTCATATACATTGGAGTGTTAGATGTTTTGGGTATATAGGATTATTTCCTTGTGAACCTACTTCACTAACCATTGAGAGAAGTTAATATCCTTTCACCATGATGGTCATGAATACACTATCAAAGGTTTTTACATTTAAAAGTATCTACATTGTTAAATCCAAACACATGTCCACGCTTTTGAAAAAGGGCCACTTTGGCTTCATGGATTATTTATATTTTATGTAGGCAGATCCTTATTGACAAACTCATATGTTGGGGCCTTTTACCCTTCTCTAGAAATATAAGGCAATATTCCAGGAAATTCCCACAGAACTTCCACCTGACAATGGTGCAAAACATATTATTGAGCTTGATTCCACTAAAGTCCCCACAATTGTTAGCCCTTATTGAGTATGGACACTTTCAAAAGTTTTAGATTGAAAGGCTTATCGAGGAACTCTTGGAAGCTCGAATCATAACTCCTAGTAAGATCCCTTATTCTACTCTTGTTTCCTTGGAAAGGAAAAAAGTTGGTTCTTATCACCTTTGAATTGATTACAAAACACTTAATCAAATCACCACCAAAATAAATGCCCCATGCTCCACATTGATGATTTGATGGACGAGCTATATAGTGCCAATGGCTATTATAAGATACTTATATGGTGCTAGGACCAAGAGAATATTGCATTCAAGACTTATTAGGGCTACTACCAATTTACGGTGATGCATTTAGCCTCTATGATGGTCTTGCCACAATTCAATCCTTCATGAACATAGTGTTTGGTAAGTATCTCCACAAGTTTATCTTAGTCTTCTTTGATAATATCCTCATAGATAGTATAACTTTCACAAATAATCTAGAGCATTTGAATATTGTATTAGCCACTTTAACACAACAAAATCTCTATGCAAAAGAATCCAAGTGTGATTTTGCCAAGGCATTCCTATAATGTCTTGGCCATATTATCTCTGCAAAGGGTGTTCATACCAATGCTATGAAGATTCAATCCATTTAAGAGTGGTCGGTTCCTACAATTCTTAAGAAGCTTTAGGTATTTTTGGGCTAAGTAGGATTCTATTGTTGTTTTTTACGAAATTTATCTATTGTCACTCCCTCTAACTGAGTTAACAAAGAAGGATGTCTTTCACTGGTCATCTAAGGCACTCCAAGAGTTTGAGAATTTTATAAATCCCTTGCTTTGACTCTAGTGCTTGCTACACTTTATTTTACCTAGCCCTTCATTATTGAGTGTGGTTATGTTGGGTTTGGACTTGGTGCTCCATTTTATGAAGATGATAGACTCATTGCCTCTAAAAGTAGGAAGTCGAATAATAGATATTGACTCATGCACACATATAACAAATACATCTTGGCCACACTTCATACATTGGCCAAGTGGTGTCAATTCCTCCTTGGTAATAAATTATTTATTAAAATTGATCACCTCATCTTGAAGCACTTACTGACACAAGGTACTCTAACATAGGAGCAATAGAAGTGGATTGACTGCCATCAAGTCTATGACTTTGAGATCGTCTATAAGAAGGGGATAGACAATATTGTCATAGATGCATTATCTAGATGGGATGAACCACCCACCTTCAACTTCATCTCAATTAGCCGATGTTCTTGGGTATAATAGCTCCTAATAGACTACCTAATGGATATTACTATAATTCAACTTCTACAAGAAATTATTGATGGCAAGAAGAGCCAACCTTGAAATTTTTAGGAATGGTGTCATCCTATTTAAATTTTGCATCTAGTTATGACATGGATCTCCTTTTATACAACATTCTCTTCAACATGGAAATTATTCTCCATTTTCAAATCATGTGGGTCTCCATAAAACTTACAAGAATGTCTCCTCTAACTTTTAGTGGTTGAAAATGAAGTATGATATTGAGCCGTTTGTGGTAGAATGTGACACTTGCTAGCATAATAAGGTGGGGATTTTTCCTTATCATGTTGTTCTCCAACCTAACATGATTCCCAATGAGAATTGGGAAAATTGCATATGGACTTCATTACAAGTATGTTTCTCTCTGAAAGTAAGGACGTTATATTTGTGGTAGTTAATTGTTTAACCAAGCATGCTCATTTCACCCATTTGACTACTAATTTCATATTTTGAGGTTGCTGATTTATTTTTAAGCATCTCTATAAACTCCATGGAATCATTAGTGAGAGAAATCCAAAGTTAATAGTTCACTATTGGTAATAACTTTTCAAATTAACAAGGGTTACTTTCCATACGAGTATTGTCTATCACCCTCAAATAAATGGGAAAACAAAGGTAGTCAAATAAATGGGAAAACAAAGATAGTTAATAAGTACTTGATAATTAATAAGTACATAACAATTAAGAAAAATAAAGTAATGAAGTGGTTGCATCTGACCAAATATTAGTATAATACTACATATCATGGTATAATACTACATATCACTTTGTCACAAAATGAACCCATTCAAGGCATTGCAGGGCTATTAACCTCCATCACCTAATATTGGGTCATTTAAAATGTTAAAGTCCCTATGGAAGCTGACACACTACAAGAAATGAAAAACATCTTCACTATCTTTTTAGCTAAAGTCTTGGCCATAATTAAACTAATTAATTTGTTTTTCTTTCTTCCATACAGACATGATAGTGTATGGACTAATCCTCTCTGACAACCAACATCCACTGTGGTTTAAATTTCATGTCCTGCTTAGTGACTCTGCAACAAAGAATGTGGAGATGTAGTGGCTGCACAGATTTCAGTTTCTAACTAGTTTGGTGGCTTCTATTCACAGTGTAAGGCACACCTTTGCTGCCATCTCACCCAGATACCGATTCCTTTGATCCAATTTCAGAAATATATATTGTATAGATGAGACTCACTCTCACTGATCAGCCCAGATCATCAGAAACAAATGTAAACTTACTCCCATGTGATCAATAGGCAACGAAATTGATTAACAATGAACTGAATGATTTCTGCATGTCTATGTTCATGTTTATTTCTCTGAATAACTTGTTAGGCTTCTGATATGAATGTTTGAGATTTTATCTTCTTGTCTATTTTTGTATTTTTATATGTAGCAGTGGACTGATCTTTACTAACACTTCACTGCATGGCCACAAAATCTTCTTCAACATGATTTCATTTTTTTTTTAAGAGTTTTGTCTCAATAAGAAATGGCCAAGGGTTGGTTTCAGATATGTGGGTAAAGGACGGAGTTAGATAGGGTTTGAAAAGTGTGTCACCAAATTCCACGGTCAAAGAATCTCTAGCAAATGTGTGGTCACTATTCGAGGTCAAATCGTTATCTACTAAATAGTAGTGGAAGTGCTCTGGTAGGATCTCTTTTACTAATATAATAAACCCAAGTGATTTTTCATAGTCTAAATATCTAAAATAAATAGGACAATAATGAAACATTCATATAAAATAAATACGATGTATTCAAATTTGAATTCATATAAAATAAATATAATGTATCCAAATTTGAATAAGAATGAGAAATCCACATAAAATAAATATAATGTATCCCAATTTGAATAATGAGTAATGATTATAATATGAATAATGATTACAATAACAATGTTGTATAAAAATAGTATAAAAATATAGATTGAATGTTCACCTCCTTTAATAGATATGCTTTCTAGACATTCTACCTTTGGTTATTTAATATTAATCATGTGATTGTCTACTTGTTGATTATAAATCCACACTACTCAGTCTATACCTCCAAACTGATGTTTTGAGGCTCCCTGCCAATGATATTAAACCTCAACCTTATAACACTTATCTAAAGTTTAAACTTTAGAAAATAAAACGTCGCATAATTATTCTCCATCGTTGATGTCATGTTTTTTGTATCCAAAAAAGATTCCCATGTTGGAATTTGTTGCATGCCTCGTGTATGTCCCAAAAAATTGTGCTTGATGCTTACATTGGAATTTGCGATTTATTTTTTTATGAGAAGTTGATGTCCAGCTTCCCACGACGATGCCAATCTAACAATTCACCTTTGATAAAGTTCTTATTTCATAAGATCAGCTAAAAATTAAGTTGAAGTGATTATTATTTCACTTATCCCATAAACCTCAGAATATAAAATTGTTGGCATCATCCACTCCACTTAAGTTTCATGTCTCTTGTCACTTCGTTTACAATTCCCTCCCCAGGTATTGACCCCTTCTTGAAATGCTAACATATCTTCCATGTGCATATATCTCTATTTTTCAGTGCCTTTCTCTACCATTGTTTATCTCATGTTGAATAACACCACTTCTTTATCATTTTGAGTAAGGTACCCCACTCCAAGTTGTTTTCTATTTTAAACAAAGGTCTAATTGGAATATTTAACCATTTATGGCCACCAGAATTGAGCTTCTCAAAGTGGGTGCTAGATTCTTGGAAGAATTTAATACCAAGTCCATGTAGCTTTGGTTGTTTCACTATAAGATTTGTTGTAATAATTTTTAATTCAAGAGATCAAAAAGTAGTCCATATTGGGTCCTAGTGTGGGGGAGATGCAACAATTTGTATGAAACCTGGTTGTTCCTCTTGTGTGGGTGTGTAGCAACAGTCAAACCATGTTGTGGGGGTGTGTAACAATAGTAAGTGATATCTTAGAATATCTTCTACAACTATAAAATATCCTTCATATGAATTGTTCTAACACCTTACCTTACCTTACTGTTAAAACTATTAATAACCATCTCAATAAATTCATATCAATGGATTCCAGATTTGAAAATGGAATTCCCGAAGAGATAATCATACGCAAGGAAGGTTTTACCTAGAATAAAACCTTGCAATATGATAATATGTATTTATATTGTAAATCTTGTAGAGAAAGTGGACATTCTTCCTCTTCCCACCGCTTCGTGAAGAACCCAAGCAAGGGAAACAAACAAAGAAGGAAGAGAAAAAAAATTAGGTTTGTCGATAAAAGAATTAGAAAGCAAAGAAACCTTTAAAAGAAAAGATGAAGATCAAAAGGGAGGAGGATATGCCAAATGAAGAACCCATAGAAGAGAAAAATATCAAACCACATGAATCTCTAGAAGAAATACCACAACAACCAGACTTAGCCTCCGAGGATTCAAAATTGGATGACGAGCCACAATCTTGAATGCATTAAAGAAAAGTAAATGACAGAAAAAGAGGAAATGAGATAAAATACAAAAGTAACCCATTTTTTGTTGTGGTCAAAGTGTCGAAGTTGTTTTTTGTTGTTGTTGTAATATTTAGTTTTCAAACAGTATAAACAAGATTTAGTCAGATAGTTATGGTTCTCATGGCCGATTTACTCTAGTTTTTCATTGTTTGTAGTCAGAGACCCCGGAAATGTGGCCCATATTTTAATAATAATAATTTCTTAGCAAAATAGTCTTTTGTGTTGTGATATTACTAGATTCTTTTGTTTTTCCTCTGTTGAATTAGAATATACTCAGATGGAGTTTATAAAAAAGTAGG
>ML812041.1:115941-129065 GCA_009831015.1 Picea engelmannii | reverse complement strand
CCAGAGATGAGATAGAATGTCAATGGTGGATGTTTGGTGAGGAATCATTGACACCATCGAGTCACAAGCCGAGTTGATTCAAAAAACAATAAGGTCAACTAACCGGAAGTCGATCGATTGCAAGATGAGTCGAAGACAAGTCGACCAACTAAAGGTTGAAGTCGAAGGAAAATTGAGTCGGGAAATACAAGTCCGCCAAAGCAAGATGAGACAACAAAATTCGAATTTCTCAAGTCGATTTTCTTCCAAGTCGAGTTGGTCCAAGAAAGAAGTAACATAAAGTTCGAAGTTGAAGAAAACTTAAATACAAGTCGGGTCAAGGCTGAAGCAAGATGGGTCGACTAGAATTGAAATACTCAATTCGAAATTTGTCCTAGTTGAGTCAACCAAAAAGATGTGTGTCGATCGAATGAGGAAGAAAATAAAAAAAAGGGTGAGACCAAGTCAAATCTTTAGTGACTAGCAACTAAGAGGGAACCGATTTTAATATAACCATTAAGTAAAATGTTTCCAAGTTGATTCTAAATAATCACCAACAAACGAGATATGTGGAGGTCGATTTAGACATTCATAAAAAGGTAATATGTACTGAAGTCGATATGGCATCCGACAACGAAAGGAAACTCTTGGCAAGTTTACTTCAAAGAACCGCCTGTACCAGCCACCTCGCACATTTTCTGGGGAAAATTCTCACATTTCATCTAATTGGGAATGTTCTACAAAAAACCTGTGTCGTAGAATTTTAAAATTTGTTTCCATCACTCCATAATGTTCATTCAAAAATTGTTGTTTAAATTGGTGTACGAAAATCAATTAATAAAAGTTACCATTTGTGTTAATTAAATGAAGGGGTGCAATGTTTCATTCCAAAAGGACACATTGTTTGAAAGTGGCACCCTTTGGAGGACTATATAAGTAAAGGAATATGAAGGGAAGAATGTGTCTTGGTGGATATATATATATATATATATATATATATATATATATATTGGATTGAATGAAAGTTCATTCTATCAGGTTGGTTCCTGTTTACAAGCCGAGTCTTGTCATGAGGATTGAATTTCTCACATCTCTGTTGGATCTAAGATCAACATGCTAGGTCTTGTTATGAGGKTTGGATTCATCATTTCTCAGTTGGATCTGAGAACTACAAGCTGGGTCTTGTATCAAAGAGTTGGATATCTCATATTCAGTTGAATTTGAAGATATTAAAGGAWTAATTTTATTTTTAYTCATTCAAGTGAAATAAATAAAAGAATGATATTTTATCTACTTCATACATTTTGTGTTATACGTGTTTATGAATAATTAATTGAATTGCATATATCTTATTCAGTTAATTTAGTTAATCTATGAACGTGTGAAAAGTAGCCAAAAGTTCCAGCCATTGATTCACCCCCCCTCCCCCCCCCTCTCAGTGTCAATGTGTGTGTTTAACACATATTTCTTGTCTTCATATGTTTTAATTTTCGTTTCTTCTCATGTTGAAATTCATTTCTTCCTTTTTTTTTTTACTTTCAACCTTTGCTCATATTGTTGCGTATCACCAAGCATTTATTTATTTGTTTCAACTTTCTCTATAATTGCATTTTTTTTTTGGTCCATCTTTCAATTTCTTAGCAGCGTCCTTGCGTAGTATTTCTGCTAGAGAATTGTGTATTGTTCTAGCCTTCTTTTCTTACCGTGATATGTGTTTTTCTTCCATTATGCCATTTTTATTTCAATCTCATGTTACCTTGGGCTATTGTTCCATAATGCTTTGGGATATTTGGTCAAACATCTTGTTTCAGTTTCATATTCTTGTGTCGTATAGTGGCACACAATTCTTTGAATTCTACAGAAGTTGTTTTTCCTACCTAGAAAATCATTATCTATATTTAGAACCATATGGCATACCATTATACTAGTAGAGAGATATGGTATTAACATCGATTTAAAAACCATCATATGCAATGTATGCTTCTTATCATTGTTTTTTTTTTTTTGTTTTTTTTTGTTTTTTATAATCCTATATTTTCAATTTGAATATGTCTATTAAACATTTGGTTATCTAACCTGATCAAAATATTAAACTATGTTTATAACTACTTTTTTTATACCAGATAAGTTAGATGATCCTATACCCATCATGACTACTTTAGTGATTCCTTTTGATGTTGTATCTAGTTATGCCCTTTCTTTGAGCTACTTTTATAAATTTACTTATACAATCTATTTTCAGGCAACAATTTTTTTTCTAAAAGAGTAATCCTTTGAAGCCAACATTAGATATTATACCAAACTTTTAGATTCCTATGCAAAGAAATATCATTTAGAAGGCATTGAAAGGGTACTCAAGACTATGACAAAGAAGTGACATGCAGTGCATTGATTCACATGTGTGGCAACACATGGAATATGGATCAAGCTAGAGAGGCATTTGAACAAATAAGAGCACTTGAACTATGTAATACCCCTAGGCTGAACCCCAAGATGCATTAGGGGAATTTTGAGGTAAAAAAAAAGCCCCAAAATAAAAAAAATGTACCGTGTCAAAATCCACTTTATAAGAGCCAATCACAATTCAGAAGATGACATCATCCCCTAGGGATGCCTTAGCATTGATTGAGTTAAATATGGTGAGATGTCACATTTTAAATGGTGGATGACAACCATAGTTAACTATGTAGTGCTTTAAGAAAAGTACTCAAAGTACTTTACTTTTGAGTAAAGCAACCATGTCCATTCATACATTAAACACTTCATATTTGAAATTTAAAAAAATATATAAAAAAGTATGTTTTACTTGAAATATGTGTTGGGTTGGTTTACTTTAGGAGTAAGTACTTTAAAGTTTTAAGAGTACATTGGTTGGGTGGGATTATATGAAAATATCATATATTATATATGATATAATATATCATATATGATACAATATATTATAAGTTTCCACTTATGATGTATTGAATCATATATAATATATTATATATGATAAAAATATATCATATATTATATGTGTTTTATAACTATTTATTAAAAAAAAAAATAATATAAACATTTTTTATTATAATTTTTTAAACATTTTATTATATATTTTTAAAATTTTTAAAAATGTATTATGTATTTGATTTTATATAATATATTAATTATATATTACTATTTGGGTTTATATTTTAAATAATAATATATTATATAACTAATAATTTATGAATTTATATTTATATTTTTTTTCAAGTTATTAAAGGACAAAGGACACATGCATTACTTGTTTAAGTACAATGATTTTTTTTTTTAAAACTCACTTCCATTTATAGTCACATCCTTTTCTTTCAATCACATCAATATAAGTTTTTTTATTAATTTTATTTCTAGAGAACTTTTCAAGTTAACTTAACTATGGTTACATGGATCGTAGTGCAAAAGGTGAGTTGTAAATATACCTCCCCCACAAAATGACAAACTCATAATATTTTATAATATCTCTTAGGAAGCCCTTTTTAGACCTCAAAATTCCCCTAATTAGTAATTGTACACGTAGGCTAGTGAGCTAAGATATTTTTGGGCCTAAGTTGCATTGTACATATGTTTGGTGGCCATAGTGCCTGTATGATTTTAAGATCTTTGTAATATGTATCACGCATATTATTGATAAAATATATTGTTGTTGCAGACCAATTAGACCAAAGAGTATGGGGGACCTAGAAATCCATTAGAGGAAAGGGGGGCTATGGGTCTAAGACTAAGATCTAATCCAAGGGGGCTTAAGTCAAGGAAATATTATTTTAATATATTTCCTAAGGTCTAAAGCTTGAGATATCTTAGTCTAAGCTCCAAGAATGGGGAATGTATACGAAGTGGAGCTCATAAAGTTTCATCGGGACAAGTGTCTAGATGGGGACACGCAGATATATTGGGAAAATTAGTATGTTTTCCCATCATCTCGTCATTCTTGGGGGATTTACTATTACCCTCTAGTGTTTTGCGATATTCATTCATGAATCTTCTCATCATTCTCTAATCATTGTAACCTTCATTTCTTACCATGGGTATGTTTTCATTCTATTATCGTATATTTATGGGGAAATCTCGGGGAAGCGACTGGTAACAAGAATATCAAGCTTTATGTACTATGAGGAGACAGGTTGTTGGGCCTGTGGTAGTCTCTCTCTTGTGAGAGAACTGTCCAATATTGTTTGTTGGTGCGTTGGACAATAGTTGTAAGGCTCTATGACTTTTTGTCCAACTTGTTGTTGAAGCCCCGGAAGGGAAGTGGGGTAGTTGAAGGACTGTTGAGAAGAGAAGGGGCACACTTCCTAGGGTGGGATAGACATGTGGGAAATGAGAGTTGGTAGGCTAATTTTCATAGTCGGTACCTTGACCTGAGATAAATTGTTGAGTATAGACCTTAGTCTATCCTAGGAAGCCTTCCCTAGTGGAGTTCTAGCCTTAGCTCAGGGGTGACCTACTGCTGAAAATTATGAGCAACAAAGTCTATGGATGGGAGGAAATTCCAAGCTCTGGACACAGTTAGTGATTTACATAAAATATAAGTGTTGTTATATGTAATTACATGTTGTTTACTGTGTATAATATATTTAATTTGTTGTTGTAATTCTGTATATATTTATGCATGGTTTATGTATGTTGTAGAATTGCATGTGTGTTCATATGCAAGGAATTTTAAGTTAATGAGATGATATCCAAGATATCTCATATTTTTTATTGTAGGAATTATCATCTTAAGATATCAAAGTCATAAAGGTAGTAATTCTAAGAAAGTTTGTAAGTCTAATGTGATTGAAAAGAAAATAATTGGTGTCACATGGCCATCATGCATGGCTAGGGATGTGATACTGTGGTATTAGAGTTAGTTTTTTATTTTTTTTGAGTATGCTGGTAACATGGATCATTACATTCTGGTATCAGAGCCACATGTTCAACACTGAGCCTGCATGGGACAATAACAAGAACTTTGGAGAGATAAGTCTCAAAAGATTGAATTTCAGAGAATGTCTCTAAAATGTTTGACAAAGTATTCCTATGAAATTGGGAAAGATTTCATGGGGAATTTGAAAAAATTCAACACCGAGGTTAAAAATCTCCATTCCTAAATCTCAAATTGGGAATTTTTTTGACCTGTAACTGAGTGAAATTCGGAAATCACAGAGCGCCCATGGTGAAATTGGGAAAAATCCCCAATTTTGTAGTGGAAATTGATGGTAAATTCAATGAGGAAGATTTTAATTTCATGTACAAGGGTCGAATTGACATTTAGGGCCGAAATTGGTCGTATTAAGCTTAGTTCCAAAACTACAATGGCAACCAAGACAAGAATTTTGGAAAAAAATGGGTATTTTTTTGTACGATGATGTCAGCATGACATGGAGGCTATGTTTTAGCTAATGTGGCAACATAATGATGTGTAATTCCATGGTGGAAGGTACACAGTGAATGGAATGATAGTTGGCAAATGATGCGGAGGCACGTGGTGGGCCAACTGCTAGTCTCGTGAAACTGCAATAAGATCTTGGAATTTGTCGAAATGTTAAGTTACTGTGGAGTGTAGAGAGGATTGAGTGTGTGGGAACAAAATCACACCAACCCACAAACCAGCGGAAAATTTCAAAACAATATTGGCTAAGTGTTGAAGTATCACAAAGGTGAAGAAGCATAAGGAAATGAATGCGGACCCGAGGTAAGGTGGAAAAGTTTCTAAGTATGGAAACATACAAGAAGAGTGGTGAAAGACTTAATACATTTGTGGGTCCACTTGGGTGTGAAATAAAGGTGGTGGAATGTGAGGGTGCATAATTCATAGACCACAGAAAAAGTAACAAGAATAGAGAATGGGTAGTGAAACTGCGAAAAACTTTTGAAAAGTTTCTAAGTATGGATGAAGTGTTTTAATGACTAAAATTAAATCTAGAGGGATAATCAGACAGTAGTTGAGCATCGAAGCTATGTTGTTCGAAGATAATGGATACTTCTTTCCTTGACGTTCCATCAACAAATTCCTGCTCAAGATTTTGAATTGAGCATGAGAACAGTTGTGGGAAAGGTCGTGGACAAAGGAGTCCATGTTTTCACTCAGAAATGTATAAATGAAATATTAAGAATTCATAAGAAATCATAAATAACTTATTTTTGGTGAAATTATGAAGAACAAAATATTGCATAAAATGATGGATTTGTTAAATTCTTGTAGTGTTACAAATCCTATTGCATGCACATTTTGCATAACAAAGAGAACAAATAGAACCAAGTAGAATTCAACAGAAAGATCATAAATCAGAGACATGGACAATGCCCAAGGAACTTACAATTATGAAGATGAAGGTAAAATATTTGGTATGAGTGTGGGTGTTGCAACAACAAAATCCAATGAGCGTGGAGAAGGCAGAGAGGAGAGCATGAATTTTATAAAGACTATAAAGAGCATGTAAAGAGATGTGTAAAGTTATAAGGTTGATAATGAGAGACTTATGAAGGCTAAAGAATAACAAGATGGATTCAACACCAAGATGTTGCAAAGCTTAGATAGAATAGAGAAGAAAATGGATAAGGAAACAAAGTCAAACAAGTCTAGGAGTCATGGATCTCATGCCAGAAGGAAAGAATCTAGAAGTGTGAGTAGACATCATCATCACTCACCAAGGAACTCAAATAGAAGGGCATACAACAGTTCAAGTATATCATTATCAAAAAGCATAAGAGGAGCTCTGGGGTGGATGAAATAATAGGAGAATGAATAAGATTAAACCTCCTATATTTTATGGTGAGCACAAGAAAGATGAAGATGCAGAGACTTGGCTGGTTGGTACAAGGAAATACTTTCAGTTGTATAATTACTCCTTGCAAGTAGAGAGAAGAATTTTTATTTACCAGCTGAAAGGAAAACCCTCAATGTGGTGGGACTAGCTTGTGCAAGTAGAACACATTGATGAGAAGAGGATCACCTGGAAGCATTTCAAGAGATATTTTCTGAGGAAATACTTCATCAAGCATTATTATGATAGAAAGATGAAGGAGTTTTTTGAACTCAAGATTGGAAGTATGACTATGTACAAGCATGAAATAAGATTATTAGAACTGTTGAAGATGTTGAATTTATTAAATATGAACAAGTCAAGATTCAAACATTTCTTAGTGGGTTGCCACCAATATTCAGTGAAAAAATAAAGTATGATGATCCCCAGACATTGGATGAAGAAATAAGGAGAGACAAGTGCCTCTATGATCAACATAGAGGAGGAAAAAACTTCCACAAGGCTTGAGAATATAAGAAGAGGGGAAAGATGGAACATAGAAAGAAATGAAACAAACCACCCTCCTTTAGGAACAATTCCCAAGGACAAACAACTCAAAATGACTCCAGAATGTCAGAAACTAGCTTAAGTCCAGAATGTCGGAAATGAGTGCAGAAGCAGCCCATGAAATGTTGGGGTTGTGAAGGAGATCAGATGTACAGATATTTCCCTCATAGAGGTGAGAAAGTGAGGACTGTTCAAAATGTACAACAAGATGAAAAAGTTGAGGACATAGGTAGAAGAATGTCAAGGATATATGCAGCTCTAGACAACAAGCAAGTTGAATTTCAATCTCACATGATTGAAGTGGAAGGTAAGATCAATGATCAACATATTGTTATTTTGATTAATTCATGAGTTAGTCATAGTTATATAGATCCCAAGACGGTGGAAAGATTCCATTTGACAAGAAGCGAGATTGGAAAACCTTGACTAGTTCAATTAGGTACAGGAGCTAAAAGAAGAATTAATGAGATAGTCAAGGATTATCCAATGGACTTGAATGGACTGTGTGAAAAGGCTTATTTGAACACCATACCTTTGGGATCATATGAATGCCTAATTGGTATGAATTGGTTGGAAAATCATCATCATTTTGTTCTATATTGCTATAACAAAGCATTTATTTTCCTGGATAAATAAGGAAACTTGAAGATAGTTCAAGGCATTCCAAGAGCAGTAACCCTTAGAGAAGTTTCGACTTTGCAGTTAAAGAAAATCTTGAGTAAAGGATTCCAAATCTTTGCAGTGCATATGGAGGAGGAACCTAATGATAAAGTGTCAAACATTGAAGACTATGCAATCTTGAAATAGTTTGAAGATGTGTTTAGAGAGCTACCAGTGTTGACACCGAAAAGAGATATTGATATCTCTATTAATTTGATTCCTAGACCTACACCAGTGTCCAAGAATACTTATAGGATGAGTACATTAGAATTGAAGGAATTACAAATGCAGCTTGAAAAACTCTTGAAGAAGGGGTATATATGCCCAAGTGTGTCCCCTTGGGGTGTCCTAGTATTATTTGCCAAAAAGAAAGATGTTACCTTAATATTATGTATTGACTTCAGACAGTTGAGTAAGGTAACTCTGAAGAACATGTATCCTTTTCTAAGGATAGATGATCTATTTGATCAATTGCAAGATGAAAAGATATTATTCAAGATTGACCTCAGATCAGGATTTCATCAAGTGAGGATCAAAGAATAAGATATCAACAAGACTGCTTTCAGAATGAGATATGGCCATTATGAGTTTACAGTGGTGCCATTTGGGTTTTCAAATGCACCAATTGTATTTATGTGTTTTATGAATGGTGTTTTCATAAATTACTTGGATAAGTTTGTCATTGTCTTTCTAGATGAAATTTTTATCTACTCAAAATATGAAGAAGAGCATGAGAAACACTTAAGGATGGTGCCACAAGTGTTAAGGGAACATCAGTTGTATGCAAAATTGTGCAAGTGATCATTATATCAAAGGAAGATACATTATTTTGGCCATATCATTTCAAAGGAAGGGATAGTTGTGGATCCTGAAAAGATAAGAGCCACTGAGGGATGGAAAATACCAAAGAATGTCTCATATGTGAGATCTTTCATGGGACTTGTTGGATAATATAGATGATTCATTGAATGTTTTTCAAATATTACTCACCCAATAACTTCCTTGCAAAAGAAGGGTCTAAGATTTGATTAGACTACTAACTATGAAATAATTTTTTAGCAGTTGAAATACTTATTAAAAAGTTCACTTATCTTAAAGATTGTTGATCCTGCTAAAGAATTTGTTGTGTGCATTGATGCATGAAAAGAAGAACTTGGTGGATTCCTTAGTCAAAATTTGATCCATGTGGATATTGGTCACCACCCACCTTTTCCAACTCGCTCAAAACAGTTTTCTGGCAATTTTGGCAATTTACTATTTTTAGCAGTTTTTAACTTCCAAGGCCATTTTGAGGGCCTAAATGAAGATTTTTTTAGGATTGAGCTTCTCAATGATATTTGAAGGGTCTAATTGAGCCCCCAAAATGAATCTCCTCGATGATACCTTTCCAATGGGATATTGTGTGCCTAAAACATAGATCGTATGAAAAAGTTACAACCCCGAGAAGTTGATGTACTAACTTACCCAAACGGGGCCCACATGACTTTTGGCGCTTCATCTCGTAGGGTTAGTTTTTTGGATGTATATGGTTTTTGAAATTCCTGTTTATTGTAAAAAATCCTTCAGAGCCTCATTGTAATCATCTTCTTGCAAATGAGCACAGCTGTCACATCTCTTCTCAGAGATAAGCCACCACCATTCCAACAAGCTTGTTTTCTGCTGCATTTTACAGTTTCAACTTATTTCCTTATTGAATATAAAACGATTTTTATTGTATCTCTATTATTCTGTGTTAAGCATCTTTTAATAATCTGTATTCATTTCTTTATGCTCATAAAATCTGGATCACTGGTATTAGAGCGGTCTTCTCCTTATCGTCTTAATGGATGTCCCCAACGAGGTTAGGATACAAAGAATTGGGTCTCGAGCTTGTTTCTCTTGAGGATAAAATCTTATGCACACTCAATATACCTCTCATGGTAGGAGAAAAGAAATATGACGGGACATGAGATCCTTTCAAAATGTTGCTTGAGGAATCCCTCATGCAACAGAGGAACGAGATGATGGATAGTTTCGCACAAATCCTTCAACGACTACCAACAAGCAACGCATCTTCATCGAGCGGAGGCGCCACCCCCTTCAAGGTAAAAATCAACTTCCATATTCCTATATTTGAAGGTCATATATATGCAGATGATGTAGACAAGTGGTTGAATCTACTAGAAGGATGTTTTTTTGTCCATAACTTTTCGAATAGAGAAAAGATTACTTTTGCACTCCTCAAAGTCGTTCCCCATGTCAAAGACTGGTGGGAAACTTTCTGTGAGCAAAAGGAAACAGAGGAACCCTCATTATTTACAGTCACGGCCACCTAGGAATCCTTGAGGGATGCTATTAAGGAACAATACTACCCTGTCAAAATTTATAACGACTTGTATAACAAATGGACCACACTACGACAAGAAAGAGACCAAGCAGTGCCAGAGTTCAAAAATATCTTCCATACCTTGCGCACCAAGATGGGTATCAAATATTCAGAGTGACATCTGGTGCTCAAGTATCGTGGTGCTCTACATAGATACATCGAGACCGAAATGGAATTTCTGGACATTTCATCTTTGGGCGCGACCTACTGATATGCCGTCAAAATCGAGCAGAAACTCAAACAAAAGACGCGGAAATTTGGGCCTGGGAACCCCTCACAACAAAATCCATGAAGGGGAGGCCCCAACCCACATAACAAAGGATAGAGAAAATATGGATAATATCAGGACAACCAGTCCAAGCTACAAGCAAAGAAGGACACTGGAAAGATAGAGAAAGATATCGGGAAGTGGTGTGACTTCCACAAGATCCCTTGGCATAACACTGTTCATTGCCACTAAAAGTAGTCATTGGTGGCCGAAGTGAAAGCCTCTAAATCAGATGCGGGTTCTGACTCTGAGTTAGAACCAGAAAAGGGGAAGACAGATCATTGATGCGGAACCCAGTGCCACCGTTGCTACCACCAAGCTCCAGTCTGGTGAACCAGATGAGCCAGAAGAAGGTGAGCACCTCTTCCATTCACATATGTGGGTAAAAGTCACCCCACCGCACTTCATTGTTGATAGCAGTAGCTAGAAGAACCTCATATCAGCAGAGGTCATCAAGCGGTTGTCCTTGCTGACAACGCCGCACCCATAACCCTACACCATTGGATGGCTCCGCTAAGGAAGCGATCTTCACGTCATCCAACAGTGTCGATTATCGTACGGTATCAAGCCCTTCAAAGGCGAGGTATTGTGTGATGTTGCTCCTCTCAAAGTTTTTAATGTTCTTTTGGGCCAACCTTATTTATGGAAAATTCATGCTGTATATGAGTCTAGGCCTCATAGTGTTATTATTACTTTGAACAGGAAATTGTACAGGATACCTGAGACTGTCCATCCTAGTGCTATTTCCTTGATCTCTGCCAAGCAATGTAGGAAGGTCATCTCTCAGACCAAGAAATTTGTCTTCTTCGTGATTCACTCTTAAAATGAGTGAAAGATCGCAACCACATCCAAGGCCTCCATGTCCAATATCTCCACACAATAGAAGCAAGTGGATAAGGTCATGGAAGAATACTCATATGTCTTCTCCTCTCCTACCGAGGTACCTTTGCACTGCCAGGTCAATCATGTAAATTCTAACCTTGTACAATATCTACTGCAAACAGATATTCATAAAAGAACAGAAAAGATACAATGGCAAATACAAACATTACACAGAGATTTTTCCCCTGGAAACCCAAACCGGGAAAACCAACATATTCTATATTCATTCATTGTGTTACAATGTTTACAATACAAAATACATATAGGAGCCAGTGACATCCAAAACCCTAACCCAATGACCTGGATTATTCCAAAACCCTAATTCCTTAACTGGAAATAGAAAACCATCGACAAAGAAACCATGTGTCGAAAAACCACCTAAATATAATGCGGTCCCGATGCAAAAAAAAAAAAAAAATCAGGAGCGCTGCCCCCAAACCCCCGCACGGGGGGGATCCACCCCCCTCTAACCCCCCTGCGTGCCCAACACAAACACTCAGACACTACTACTCATGCAAATAATATAAGACATACCCAACATTCTCCGACTTGTTTTTTTCTTTGCACACAGGGGGTTACAAGGTTACATAGTCAACAATCTAGGGAAACAATGCCCATGGGTCCTCTACACCAAGAGAACTTCTCAGTGCTCACAGATTTTGTTAATGAATCTGCAACATTCTTCAAAGTGTCCACCTTCATCAACAATACTTTCTTTTCTTCAACCATGTCTCTCACAAAGTGATATTGAATATCAATATGTTTTGTCTTTGAATGAGCTGGGTTCTTTGCTAGAAAAATTGCACTCTTACTGTCACAATCTATTCTTATAGCTTGTTGTACCAACCCAATACCTAAACACAATCTTTGTAACCATACTGCTTCCTTACTTGCATGAGTGGCTGCCATGTATTCAACTTCTGTAGTTGAAGTGCCACTACAGCCTATCTGTTTCTCATCCAACTTATTGCTCCTCCAAATAGGTTAAATACATACCCACTTGTAGATCTCCTACGATCCAGATCTCCTGCCCAATATGCATCCACAAATCCATGTATATCCACCACTCTGTCAAATCCCGATCTTCCTTCATAGCACAATCCATAGCTAGCAGTGCCACGCAAATACCTGAAAACCCTTTTTACTGTTGTCCAATGCTCCTTCCCTAGTTTTGACATATACCTACTCAAAACTCCCATTGCATGTGCAATGTCCAGTCTAGTACAAACCATTGCACACATCAAATTGTCAACTGCACTGACATATGGAACATGAGACATGTCCTCCTTTTCTTCATGTGTCTTGGGACACTGATTCGCAGATAACTTTACACCAACAGGAATAGGAACCTTGACTGGTTTGCATTCCTGCATATTAAACCTCTGCAATATTGTCTCGACATATTTTCTCTGATTTAACCAGAGTTTCCTCTTTTTCCGATCTCTTTTAATTTCCATGCTCAAAATGAAATTTGAAGCACCGATATCCTTCATGTCAAATTTAGAGGACAACTCAGTTTTCACATCCTAGATAATCTCCTTGTTGTTTCCTATCAACAACATGTCATCCACATACAAGACCAAATAAATCAAATGATCACCAATTAATTTAAAATACACACAGTGATCCTCTTTGCTTCTTGTGAAGCCAAGTCCCA
>ML812041.1:45685-70455 GCA_009831015.1 Picea engelmannii | reverse complement strand
ATCATACGATAAACCAGTGATCAAATATCAACCAACAAATCAAAAAGACGACGACGGTATAATCAACGAGATAGGTGTTTTCACATTTGCAATTGTGAAAACTGAGTCGAAATTGAATTGTAATGGTTGAAAAAACGAGACACGTGTCCATTAACACAATGCGACAATGATTTGTCATGATACCGCAAGGGGTGTAGGTAGCTTTCGAGAGTAATCGAAAAAAATTGGGTTGGCTGCCAACATGGCTCTCGTGCCCCTGACATCTCTAGCAGAACCCTCGGGCGTAGCATCTGCACCCTCTCCAAAAACCAGGCCACTAAGATGGACCCAAAAGAAAACTCTCCTCCATCCGTGGACCGACAGTGGTCCAACTGTGCCACCATCCTAGCATGCAGCGTCATTCCCCAAGCGAAATGCTTGCCATCCAACACTCTCTCCAACACCAACAGCTGGCCATCACTAATCCACTGGGTCGCCAGTGACCCGTATACTCGTACAATCATCATCGCTATACAGCGATGAGCTAGGGAGTCGATCGCACTGATGCTCACCACAGTCCCGGACATGAAGTACTGACCTAAGCAGTATCTCCGGCCAATCTCGGCCAGCGGAGTCGTCCTGGGCAACACCGGCTCCGCCAGTAGGGGCGTTCCCCGAAAGGGGAGCCCAGTCAGGAAATACACATCCTCCACCGCAGTGAAGGGGATCTTCTCTCCTCACACGAGGAAGCAGTGTACCTCTGGACTCCACATCTGGAGCAGGAACTGTAGTAGATACTCCTGTGCCCATATCAACAGGCACTCAAAAAACTTTAGCAACCCGCAAGTTGCCAAAGTCACCCGCACGCCAGGCCCCTCAATGGCCACAGCATCTTGCAACTGGGCCCAATCTCGCTCTCGCCACCGCACTGGCATTGTCACTGCTGGCCACTTGCAACCAACATAGAGTCCTATATCAGATCATATAACCATAAACAACATCAAAAAGACTCATTTTTTACCCTTCAACCTTGCCTCCTAGGCGCAGTTTTTATTCCCACAGGCGCGCACCCATGCGTGCCTGTTCATTGCACAGGCGCACATATATGCGTGCCTGTACACTGAAAAGGTGCGCATCCATGCGCACCTGTTCACTTCACAGGTGTGCCCTTATGTGCGCCTGCTCATTTTACAGACGCGCAGCGATGCGCGCCTGTCAAACCTACAGGCGCGCACTGGTACATGCATGTTCAACTCACAGGCGCGCCCCTAGGGCGTGCCTTAAATTCCCCCTACCGCGCACTCATGCGCATTTGTTCGGTTTACATGCGCACAGGTATGCGCTCCTTTAACCGAATCACCCGTGCATGTGGGACCTACACCCCCTAAATACCCCTGTACAGCCCCCCGTACACACCCTGCCCAAAAATTGAAAACCTATTTCTATGCAGGATGATCAGACCACTAACCTGATACTCGTAGAACGTCGATCAGATGCCTCGTCCTCCCCAAATCTCCAAATCTCCTCTGAAATATGCTCGTCCAGTCACTGTTGCAGCAGGTACAAATGAGGTGGCAATGTGGGCCCTACAGCTATATATAGGCCTTTTTCCAAACTTCCACTCACCATTCTAGGAGCCCAAGGTGTCCATTTTTCAAACCGTCTTCAGCCACGGGATCAGCATCCCACCACCTACATCATAGTTGTCCCTGGGTCACTTTTCATCCCGAGCCCCCGGGGCACCTTTTTTTTTTTCATATCATGGCCAGGTACGCAAGCGCATTGTCACATTTCTCAAATACATGCTCATATCTTAATTCTCTTTAGATATTGTTCACTTTGGGTATTTGGTTGTTATGTGCGCAAGTACTTGCTCATCGGTCATCGACATCATCCCTTCAAGTATATATTCAACACTGGCATGTAGTCTCTCACATTGTATTGCATTTACATTTCCAGTCACACCCGTTGATATTGGCCTTTAGGATCCTCATTCCCGGCTCTGCAGTACCCACACCTCCATTTTCATCTTCAGTACTATTACCCGGTAGCATTCTTACCCACATGAGTTGTCCCATTCATAGCACATTTTCGGCACTTTTTGACACTCATGTTGTTCTACATTACCCTTTAGGGATGGGAGTCCCGATAGTCTTGCATCATGTCGCGAATCAACCACATACTTCTTCTCCTCATTTTGCTAGCTTCCCATATGGACTCCCAGATCATCTATTTATGGTTCTATTCTTTTTACCTGCACCTTCGCAGGATCATGAACCCTCCATTTCATCCACCATCAGTTTTCCCATCTGCGAACCTATCTTCATTTCACCTACCTCATACAGAAACTCACCAATGGGGCCCCCACCCTTCATCAATTTTCAGAGAAAATGCTGCCCTCCCTGGGGCACTCATTTCACACTAGGGCACCCGTTTCTGTATTTGTACATTTCTCCCCAAAATTATTCATTATTTATTGTACAAACGCCTTTATTTCCAGTCATTACATTTTCTTTTGTCGTCACCGTTGGCAACTTGCTTTCTTTTGTCCACACGCAACCCATGTCACCCTTGATTGGAGCATTACTTATCATCTACCCTTGCCGACATCGTCCATATCTTCAGAGTACTCCACAGATCACTTACCTCTACCCTCTGAATTTGTTCACCTTGTCCCGCCTCTGGCACAACTTATCACTAGTCTTGTCGTCCCCCTGACACTCGACCTTGTTACACGGTTGCGGCCAATTTTTATCTCATACATCCTCCTTCCAAGGGCAGTCTTGAGTCTTCCCACTTCTTGACTTCGTCCATGTATCTCTGCCACTTCCGCACCTCAGTAGATTCCAAGAATCCCTTTGCTTCTGGGAGTCGCTTTCCCCTTTCGTCGACATCAGCACAATTTTTCGGAAGGGCGACAGTATCTTGATTCTCATTCTCCATTCAATGAGAGATCTCGGACGACACAGGGTGAAACACCATTGCTCCCTGCTATCGTTGGCCGCCATAACATTCGACGCCAACACTTTCTCGTATTATGGTGGGTCTTACTTTGTGACTATTGCAGTTATCGTTATCATTTTCCGAAGACCTCTGAACCTGGTAGGGCCATCCAATGCCTGCATCATCGTCGCTGCTTATTACTGCGATCATTACCTATTGTTCAGAGCATGTTCCTTTGCAAAATTGTCTTCTTCCTTTATCATCACTTCCCCCGAGGGCATTGCAGTTGTCTACACCAAGACTTCAGTCATCTTTTTTCAGAGTTACATAACACGAGCATGGGGCATGCCCACCTCGTTTGTACACAGTTTTCTGCTTTTTTCACAACTCTCAGAAGGTCGGGTCCTACCAGTTCCCTTTTTTCTCCAATGGATCGCTCTGAAATATCCCACTATTTCTCTCTCTTACAACAATATTCTCAGTAGAAGAAACATTGATGGATTTCGTCTATACGTATGCTCCTAACCTCATCCATCAGGGGGCATCTGTTATCACTGAAATTTCGTCCGCACATGGCAACAAGAACTCAGCATCGTCAAACAGTAATGAAGTCATTCATGGCACTGAATTAATTTCACAGCATTCCAAAAAGGTCAAAAACTATACAAAGTAACCAAAAATTGAAGAGCGCTTTACAGAAGTCGGGTGCGTGCGCACATGCGCGGAACAGGAATGCACCATGCACGCATATGCGCACGATGCGCGGTTGTTGGCGCAAAAACCCGCGCACCTGCTAAACAGTGCATTTATTGAATTGGTCGGCCTCCCAACCACTTATGGATCAGCTCCCAAGCCGATGGATCAGCTCCCAAGCTGATTTGACCCTCAAATCTAAGCTGAATCCGCATGGTAGGCTGGTCAAAGACCTAATAAAGCCCTAAAGAGCCTCTTTTCACACTACAAATGAGTTACATAATCACCCAATACAATGCTATAAAAATCCATGAAGAAACCTCATTTTCTCAAGGAATTTCATGTAATGTTATGCTTCCTAGATTGTTTTAAGGACTCACTCCTTGGCAACAACACATTGGCACCATTTCATTGAGCAATCCACCTCTCCATTGAGTGGATGTGCTAGGATTTCTTTCATCATCATTTTTATTTTCTTGTTGTAAGGAGAGCAATATTGTGAGGGTCAAAGAGCCTTCCTTTGGAGGAAGAAGGGACTCATAGTCCCCTTTCTTCATTGTGTTTTGATTTCATCAATAGATCAGCCTAAAAACATTGGTGATATCGGTATTTTCATGTTTGTTATTTCTTGACCCATATGCTTATGATTTTAATTTGTATTAGTTTAATTCTTGCTTATAGTTTTGTTGTTCTTTCTCTAACTCTTTCCTCTACAGTTGTCATGCTCAGCAAGACCCAACTGGGCATGTAAGCACCTCTTATTTTCTCACCACGGTGACGAAAAGGGTGCAAAAACAAAGGTCTCATCATAATCTATCCCCTCGATCTGTGAGAAGCCCTGTGCCACAAAACTAGCCTTATATTTCTCAACACTCCCATCAACATCTTTATTTACCTTGTAGATCCATCTCGATCCTACCACTGATTTATCAATCGGTCTTGGGAAAATTTCCCATGCACTATTTTTGACAATGGAGTCATACTCCTCCACCATAGCATAAACCCAAGTGGGATCCTGCACTGCTTCCTGAAAGGAAGATGGTTCAATCGCAATACATTTTCTCATGAGATCCATGTATCCAATAAATTTATCAGGAGATTGTCTCTGTCTGCGTTGTGAAGTAGGGACTCCTACATTCTATGCAACATGTAGTCTCAATCTATCATCTTTCGTGGTTCGCTTTCTACCATTTATGATGGATGGCTCTGCTTGAGTGGCTTCCTCCTCTCCATGAACCTCCTCATGTGGCTGATAAACATCTTGAGACTCATCCTTGGGAACCAGCAGTTCCTCTTATGTATGCATGTCTAGCTCCCTCTCAAGCGACAACCGCATGTGTAACAATCCCAAGCCGATGTTTTTTCTAGGAATCACTAACTAACCTCTAATTGAATATTATTTGTTGTGTATGCAGGTTAGCCATGAATATTTCATCTTGAGGGTTTATTGAATTATTCATCCATGGATTTAGACAAGCATCATTATCATCATATGAATATTATCAACATTACACAAGATAGGAACCACAAGCAAATAGTTGAACTTTATTATAATAAAGCAAGCACTTGATACAATGGAGAAGAAGATCTGAATAGATGGCTTCAAGGTAATACTAGAGCTACATACAAAATGCTCCCGGATATACAAAACAAGCTTCCCAAAGGCTTTCAATAGGAGATGAATGCTCAACTGCAAACCAGGGTTTCAGCCTAATCCTCAAGCAACTAGTACGGCCCTGATGAATGTTGGTACAGCCTGTTGAAGACACTGGACACCAGGGGTTCGGCCCTCCTGAATATATAGACCTCCTGATGGTGCCAAACTCTCCTCAATGATAGAATAAGGAAATGGAAGCCTTCTCCTGAAGTATGAAGCTCAAACACTGAAGCTTCCTCCTCAACTGTAGAAACCCTAAGATGGTACGATCCTCCTGAAACTATGAATGTGGCCAATAGTACGGCTTAGTTGAATACAAGGTCTGAATCGTCTAAAACTCTCCTGTATGATAGATCGGGAAGCCACAAGCACTTGAGATAAGTTTCAAGGTCAGATATATCCTATGACCTTCTAGATCTGAGAAATACTGAATCACCAAGTCATACCCTCACTCCTGATATCGTCCCATCCTACAGATGAATGATAGGGACGTGATAACTCCTCCAAGAAGCCCTCAAACTGATGAGCAAGGCCCTACAAGAAAACCCTAATGATGGAAACCTCTCAAGCTTCTTAAATGTGTTGGATTGAACTCTTCCTCAACCAATAGTGCGCCCCTGCAAGAAAACCCTAGATGGTACGGCCTTGCTGATCCAATTGGTACGGCCCTTCTGATCCTCCTGGATAGATGATGGCTGTAGAATGGTGTGGGTGGAGTGTTTCATCCCTGAGACCAAGCTTGAAGCTAGGTGATTGGAATATTTCACCAATGATCTGCTCACTAGGGTTTGTAATATCAAAACCCTCAAAATTGTATGCTCAAGAGCATCAACAAGCAAAATACCAAAATCCATAATGAACGAGAGGTGTGCCCTAGCCTTCTCTTTATACTTTTATTCTATTTCCCTATTGAGTTAAGTTAACCCCTAGAGTTAACCCTAACTCAACCTCCAACGCTTCTATTTCTTCATTGATTTATCTTTTTACTCTTTTTTCTCTTTTTATTAAGTCAACTTAACAATATAACCTTAGTTTGGTTGACTTTTCCCCTCAGTGTGAGACTATGGCCTAGTGGGGATGCCTAGGCCACTAAGTCTCCCCTGCTAAAAATTGCTTGCCCTCAAGCAATTCCAAACCTGTTTCCCGGACTACCTGTTCATTCTCCCACGTGGCATCCTCAATGGGTAGATCCTTCCATCTGATCAGGTACTCTTTGATGCTTCTTTTCCTGAGGCTCTTCTCTCGAACCTCTATTATCTCTTTCAAAATCAAAACAAGTTTCCCTTCTTCATCCATAGGAGGTAGTACCTCAATAGGTGTAATGTGTTGGTCGATGGCCTTCTTCAGGCATGACACATGAAATAAATTGTGTATCCTGCTGCCCTGTGGAAGTTCCAGCTCATAAGCTACGACCCCTATCTTCATGTTGATCTTGTAGGGCCCAAAGAAACGTGGTTGTAGCTTCTGTGCTCCACTTCTTTTTATAGAAGCCTGCCTGTATGTTTGGAGCCTTAGATAGACTAAGTCACCAACCTCAAATGTGTGATCCACCCTGTGCTTGTCTGCTTGGACCTTTTGCTAGTGTTTTGCTCTCTGTAGATGATCCTTCGGCTCTCTAAGGATTTCTTGGCTCTGTTGTACCCAATCTTGTACCATTGGTGCCCTGCTGTCTCTGAAATAAATCTCTACAAAAGAGAGTGGATCACAGTTGTATAAGGCCCTGAATGGTGTCATGCCTATGGACACGTGCTGGGTGGTGTTGTAGCAGTACTTTCCCAAGTGTAACCATCTAACCCATGCTTTATGCTTCCCTGCTACATAATTTCTGAGATAGCCTTCAACCCACTTGTTGACTATATCGGTCTGTCCAATAGTGTGCAGATGATAGCTGGTACTAGGGGTCAAGGCCATACCAACCAATCTGAACAATTTCTGCCAAAAGGTACTCATGAACCTGCTATCCCTGTCACTGATGATGGTTTTGGGTAGGTCGTGCAACCTGGAAATCTCCCTGAAAAACAGTTCGGCTTCCTGTGTTTCATTGAACTCGGTGGCTATGGAGAAGAAGTGTGCAAACTTTTTCGACCTGTCCACCACCACAAAAATGTAGTCCTTCCCCTGTGTTTTTGGCAACCCGATGAGGAAATCCATGGATATGCTTTCCCACTTATTCTCTGGAATGGGTAAGGGTTGTAGTAGTCATGTTGGGTGGGTGTTCTCATCCTTGTTCTCCTGACATGTAGTACACTCCTTTACATCCTTTATTACATCATCCTTGAGGCCCTTCCATGAGAACCTCTCCCTTACCTACCTATACATCTTACTGATCCCTTGGTGCCCGGCCATTGGCGAGTTATGACATTCCTGCAACACTTTGTCCTTGAAGTCCGATCCAGGAACCAAACAGATTCGGCCCTTGTAGTAGATGAGGTAATTTATAACCTTGAAGTTATCATCCTGTAAATGTCCGTCCAATGGCTGACAAGCGTACTGATCCTTTGCATACTCCGTCACCAAGTGGTCCTTCCAGTCAACTGATACACCTATTAATGAAAAAATGGATGGCCTCCGAGATAATGCATCAGCTACCACATTGTTCTTCCCCTTGACAAATTCAATGTCAAACTCATAGGCCTATATCCTTCTTACCCATTTTTGTTTCCTTTCATTCAAGTCCTTTTGCTCCAATAGGTATTTAAGACTGTTGTGATCTGACTTGACCACAAACTGTGCACCTACCAGATATTGCCGAAATTTGGCTAGTGCATTCATGATGGCCAGCATTTCTTTGTCATAAATGTTGTAGAGTAGCTCAGGACCCCTGATTTTTCAGCTCTCATAGGCAATAGGGTGCCTATTCTACATTAGTACGGCCCCTATACCTTCTCCTGAAGCATCACACTCTAATGTAAAAGAAAGGCTGAAATCTAGAAGGGCTACGACTAGACACGTGCTCATCACCTTTTTCATCTTATCCATCATATTTTGAGCCTCTTCACTCCATTTAAAGGCTCCCTTCTTATTCAAAATGGTCAAGGGTGCACACAGCTGGGAAAGCCCCTTGACAAATTTCCTGTAGTACATGCACATGCATAGAAACCCCCTTAACTCTATGAGTGTTTTAGGAGTAGGCCACTCCATAATGGATTTTAGTTTCTCTTGATGCTCCTGTACCCCCTTTTCTTCAATGATGTGTCCCAAGTAAAGTACCTCTGTCATTCCAAACTCACATTTGGACTCCTTAGCGTAAAGTGACTGTTCCTCCATGATAGACAGAATTTGATCTACATGTTGAAGGTGTTCCTCCCACGTCTTGTTGTAAATGAGCAAGTCATCAAAAAATACTAACAAGTGTTCCCTCAGTTTTTTGTTGAACACATGGTTCATGCAATATTGGAACATGGCTGGGGCATTGGTTAACCCAAAGGGCATCACCAAGAACTCATAATGGCCGTAATGACACCTGAAAGTTGTTTTTGAGATGTCTTCCTCCCTCTTCTTGATCTAATGGTAGACAAAACATAGTTCAATCTTTGTTAAATAGACAACTCCATGCAATTCATCCAGCAACTCATCAATCCTAGGTATAGGGTACCTATTTTTTATTCTCTTTTTATTCAAATCCCAGAAGTTAATGCACATCTGCATAGTTCCATCTTTATTCTTGACCAGCACTACTGAAGAAGCAAAGGGACTAGAGCTTGGTCTGATGTGCCCCATGTCCAAAAGTTATTTTATGGATTTATCTATCTCTCCCTTGTACTTCTTCGGATGCGTGTATGGTGTGGTGATTACTGGTTTAGCTCCCATTTCTAGCTTAATGATATGCTCAAACCCCCTGTCTGGTGGCACTCCTGGAGGTATCGGCCCAAACACCTTGTTGTGTTTATCAATGATCTCTTGGATTTTTGGAGTGTAGTGAATCTTACCCTTATCATCCACACGTGCTGAAATCCTACATTCAGTTGCATACACGATCTCTTCTCTCCCAAAGATGGCCTCCATCCTCTTAGCCGTGACTGCCTTGGCAGAATTGTCTGTCATGCTCCGGAGCACTATCTTTCGTCCACCCTCCTCTGTAAAATATATCTCCATGGTATTGTAGTTGCTGGTGATAGGTCCTAATGTGCTGAGCCACTGAGCTCCAAGGATTATGTTATTGTCTAGAAGATCCATCACATAGACATCCTATACCAACTCATTCCTACCCAATGTAAGCTTCATACTTGGAATGTATCTATCACAAGGCATAATGCTTCCAACTGCTACCTCCACCTTGAACCCTTCAAATTTCATTGTAGGTATATGCCTTCTCTTCAATATTGTTGAGTCAATGAAATTGTGAGATGCTCCCCCGTCAATCAATACTGATACTTTTTTCCCCTGCAAGACTCCTCTCATCCTGAAAGTATTAAATTTGGGCACCCCACTGATAGATGCTAAGGTGGCATTCCCTTCAGTCATATTGTTCTGTTTTGGGACCTCCTCTTTTGTTGTCTCTATGGTTTCTGCCTCTATGTTCTGTATTTGGTCGCAATCTTCCTCCTCCTCGTTGTCTAAGGTCACTTCTATGTAGTGCACCTGGCCATGGCCCATGCATGTGTGTGATGGGTTCCATGGTTCTTTGCATGTGAAGCAGAGTTACTTCCTTCTAAGTTCCCTCCTGGTGTTTTCATCCATTCTGCCACGACCCCTATCAAACCCCCTTAGGTCACATCCTCCTTGATTCATTGGAGGTCTCTGATCTCGTCCCCCGATGTTAAGGGGTGGTCTAGGTATAAATTTCAGCCAAGCAGCTAGTCTTAGGTCCCTTGTCCTCCAAATCACATCCTATAGGTTGGTAGGCTTAAAATCCTTTACCCAACCCTTCAACGATTCCATCAACCCTTCAGTGAAGAGCATCATGATTCTGGTTGGTGATATATCATGCACCATCACTGCCAACCTCTGAAAGTATTCAATGTATGCCTCAGTCGTACATGTTTACTTGAGCTATGTGAGTTCTCGGAAGTGTAGCTCAGGATCTCCTTGATCAAATCTATCAATGAGCCTCTGGGTAAATTTAGTGTAGGACACTATCTGATTGTGGCCTAGGGTGTTGAGTCCATGATACCACGAAATCATGAGCCTTGTCTTCCAAGTACATAGTGGAAAACTTGATGGTTTCCATCTCCCTCATGGGATTAAGCTGCAGATATGTATCCAGTTTTTGCACCCATGTTTGTGCTATCATCTTGGTCGTGCCATCAAAATATGGGATTTCCATCTTACCTACTCTTCGTTCAAACTCATAGTTGCACCTATGGCTCGACCTGGGTTTGTTTCTGAACTTGAGTTGGCAGTATTGATCCAAGGACATCTACCTTTGAATCAACATGTCCAAGCCATAGTACTCCTTAGTACATTGTGCCATCTTCTCAACAAAGTCATCCACCTGTTCATGATGTACATGTTCATCTGTGAATGTGGGAAAGTATGGTCTAGGGTTATCCCTATTACACATTTGTCCATATGGCATGCCTCCTCCATGGCTTCCCTCAGATCTGGGAGTTTTTTCTAGATTATATCTATTTTCACCATGGGATCCACCAAATCCACCGGATCCACCAGCCACTTTGTTTCCATACATTTCAGGGTCTTTCCCTTGATGAGTCATCTGCATCAATAGCTTGGTTAGCTGTGTCTGGTTCTCATCAATATTCCTTGAGTTCCCATCTACCTTTTTCAAGGTCTCAGTGATTTTGGCATGCCCCCTTCGATTTGTCTCCTGGTTTTCCTATAAATGGTGGACCAAGTTGTCTTCTGTGAGGTTCAAGGTTTTCTGGAATTTGTTAAATTCAGTTGCCAAGAAAGCCAAGCCCTATAGTTCACGGTCATCTCCTGAACACTCCATTTAAGCCTCTGTTTCACTGGTTGGTTTCTTCCTTCTACCCATAAAGATACCACTTTACCTCTGCATGTGTTAATCCTCACAAGTGTGGAGGATCAAAGCTCTGATACCACTGTAATGATCCCAAGCTGATTTTTTTGCTAGGAATCACTAACTAACCTCTAATTGATTATTATTTGTTGTGTATGTAGGTTGACCATGAATATTTTAGCCTTAGGGTTTATTGAATTATTCATCCATGGATTTAGACAAGCATCATTATCATCATATGAAGATGATCAACATTGCACAAGATAGAAACCACAAGTAAATTGATGAACTTTATTATAAGAAAGCAAGCACCTGATACAATGGAGAAGCAAATCTGAATAGATGGCTTCAAGTTAATACTAAAGTTGCATACAAAATGTTCCCGGAGATACAAAACAAGCCTCCCAAAGGCTGCCAATAGGAGATGAATCCTCAACTGCAAAACAGGATTTCAGCCTAACCCTCAAGCAACTGGTACGACCCTAATGACTGTTGGTACAGCCTGCTGAAGACACTAGACACTAGGGGTTCGGCCCTCTTGAATATATAGACCTCCTGATGGTGCCAAACTCTCCTCAATGATAGAACAAGGAAATGGAAGCCTTCTCCTGAAGTATGAAGCTCAAACACTGAAGCTTCCTCCTCAACTGTAGAAACCCTAGGATGGTACGACCCTCCTGAAACCCTAAATGTGGTCAATAGTATGACCTAGCTGAATACAAGGTCTGAATCATCTGAAACTCTCTTGGGTGATAGATTGGGCAGCCACAAGAACTTGAGAGAAGTTTCAAGGTTAGATCTAGCCTATGACCTCCTAGATATGAGAAATATTGAATCACCAAGTCATACCCTCACTCCTGAAATCATCACATCCTGTAGATGAATGATAGGGACGTGATAAATTCTCCAAGAATCCCTCAAATGGATGAGCAAGGGCCTGCAAACAAAAGCCTAATGTTGGAAACCTCTCAAGATTCTTCAATGTGCTGGATCAAACTCTTCCTCAACCAATAGTGCGCCCCTGCAAGAAAACCCTAGTTGGTACGACCTTGCTGATCCAATTGGTATGGCCCTACTAATCCTCCTGGATAGATGATATTTGTAGAATGGTGTGGGTGGAGTGTTTCATCCCCAAGACCAAGCTTGGAGCTAGGTGAGTGAAATCTTTCACCACTAAGCTGCTCACTAGGGTTTTTAATATCAAAACCCTCAAAACTGTATGCTCAAGAGCATCAACAAGCAAAATACCAAAATCCATAATGAATGAGAGGTGTGCCCTAGCCTTCTCTTTATACTTTTCTTCTATTTCCCTATTGAGTTAAGTTAACCCCTAGAGTTAACCCTACCTCAACCTCCATCACTTCTATTTCTTCATTGAGTTATCTTTTTACTCCTTTTTCTCTTATTATTAGATCAACTTAAGAATATAACCTTAGTTTGGTTGACTTATCCCCTTTGTGTGAGACTATGGCCTAGTGGGGATGCCTAGGCCACTAAGTCCTCTCAAAACCTCTTCATCAAGAGGTGGGGGACATTACAACATGGCTTTCCCTTCATCAAACTTTATATCCCATCGTATAGAAGTCATCTTACTATTAGGAAAATACACACGATAATTATGGGGTGTTTCTGTGTACCCCACAAATATCCCAACTTCAAAAGTCGGTTCCATCTTTTTCCTAGCATCCTTGGTCACATGCACATAAACAAATGAGACAAAAATCTTAAAATGAGAAACATCAGGTTTCTTACCAGTGAAATCTTCTTCAGGTGTACTCATGCCAAGTACTCTATGAGGACAACGATTTTTCACATAAACCGTAGTATTTCATGCTTCCACCCACAATTGCATTGGTAGGCCTTGATCATGCAACATCGCTCATGTTGCACCCACGATCGTTCTGTCCTTCCTCTCTATGACCCCATTTTGTTGTGGGTTATGAGGTACTATGAGTTCTCTTTGAATTCCTTCTTTGTTGCAGAAGACTTTGAATTCGTTAGAGATGTATTCTCCACCATTATCACTCCTTAGAGCCTTCACTTGCTTCCCCAACTCTTTCTCCACCAATGCTTTAAACTCACAGAACTTTGAGAATGTTTGATCCTTCTTCTACATGAAGAAGATCCAACATTTACGAGAAAATTCGTCAACAAAAATAACATAATACCTATGTTTTGATGTTGAAGAAACTGAGAATGGTCCACACACGTCTGTGTGAATTCTCTCCAGGATCACCGAAGCACGGTTCTCCTTTTCATGAAAGGTGGAATTTACATACTTCCCCATGGTGCAACCCTTGTACTGATCTAACTGAGCAAGTGTTCCCATTGGAAGTCTAGTAGATATTTATTGCATGATCTTCAAGGCTCCATGATGAAGATGGCCCAATCGCCTGTGCCATAATTCGCCCTCGTCTCGGCTCACCACCTTTTCTGCCTTGCCCATCATGGCAGTGCATCCATCTACCTCCAGCATGTAGATATTCTTGACTCAAATCCTTATCTTCTTGTCTTGAATCGTTGCTTTATGTCACAGGAAATCTTTTCCATCATTGAAAACAACGTCATAGCCTCTGTCCTCCAACATTGCGACTGAGACCAGGTTTTTCTTCAGACTTGGAACATGCATAACATTTTTCAATTGAAATGGTTTACCTAACTCCCTCTGAAAGGTAATGGTACCAATGCCAATTGCATTGTATCATCCATCGTCGCCCATCTCAATATGCATTCTGAGATCTTTCTCCTCCAGGTCACTGAAAGACTCTCTATCTCTTGTCATGTGGAAGGAAGTCCCACTATCCAAATACCACACCGATCTCGATGCACTTGATTCCATGCATGCGATCAAAGAGAAGTAAATTTCAAATTGCGAGGCAAGGGCCTCATCTATTGCAACTCCAACAACCTTCTTGTTCTTCCTCTTCTGCGAACAATTAGTAGCGAGATGCCCATGTTCGTGACAGTGAAAACAATTCACTTTGGACAAATCCAGATTTTTGACTTTAGGCTCAAATTCTGAATGGAATATATTCCCCTTTCCTCTCCTTGCCTTAGCATCTTAAGCACAATCCTCTTCATCATCACGCTTTGATGAAGATCCATCTCTGGTGTTCGACCTGAACTCTTCCTACACTAGATCCAACCATAGTCGTTCCCAATCTGGCAATTTTTCCCTTCCATTGATAGAGTCTTGATACCTGTGTCAACTCTTGGGAAGTCTTAGGAGTGCCAAGCTCACCAAATTATTCCTAGAAGTCCTAGCAGTCCTAGTGATTGTTATTCCCACACTCCCCAGCTCATCCCTACATTGGAAAAACTTCATGATATATTTTGGAATGGAGTCACACTTTTCCATCTTGATCTTCCTGAGTTTATCTTTGAGTTCCAATTTCCTATGGTCATTGTTGTTTTGGAACAGATCCGTCAAAACCTTCAACATTGCATGTGGTGTGGCTTTCCCATGGAGACTTGAGACAATGTGGTCTCATACACCCTCCAATAGAATCCTCTATGCCTTTGCCACTTTCTTTTTCCATGCATCAAGATTTGCAGTGTTTGTAGCAATTGTCTTAGGAACATCTATGTCAATGAAATCCTTCAAGCCGTTGTCTTCAAGTACTGCCTCCATCATGTCCTTCCAAGCAATGTAGTTCAAGATGCCCTCGAGTGCATACTCCAACCTCAAGCCATTGAAAGACATTTCGATCTTGAATCAACTGTAGCACCAAGAAAATTCTTTCTGCAAATTCGAATTCTATCCAATCACAAACTCAGTCTCACGTTGAACCCCCACGACCGCTTCTAACCCAGCCTACGGACCTTACAAGTGTTTCTGCACCTCCTGATTTATTTGACTACAACATTTCCTCACTGTAATGCACAGTGTCTTGCAAAATTCTCTAGTGATTTCCGCATTGTGTTGCACAGTGGCCTGCGGAAAGTACACACCCTACGAGTGTCTAGGGCACGAAAATGTCTAGGGATTTCTGCATTGTAATGCATAGTAGCCCGCAGAAAGTATGCACCCTACGAGTGTCTAGGGTGCGAAAATGTCCAGGGATTTCTGCATTGTAATGCACAGTGGCCCACGGAAATGTCCAGGAACTTTTATGCGTGGACCAATCAATAGTACGCCGTTGCACCCTACTAGAGGAGGAACTTGTGGAAATCTTGAAATTTATGCACCTCACTTTCGTGGCTCTAATACCATGTAGAAATTTCAATACCAATTAAGTATTGCCCAGATTCTCTTGATCTAACAATTACTTGTCTCTTTTTAAATACAAAATCACTTCTACTAATATTCTTGCATAATTTAAACCACAATCGACAATGCAATATCAAGAAAAAAAATCAATCAAACATAACACAAATGTTTTATTGGGAAAGCATAAAAAACTATAATATATTATGTATATCATGGATCATGAAACAATATCATACAAAACTCTAATCCAAGATCTCTCAGTACAATACAATTGTCTCACACTATCATACAAAAAGTAGCAAATACATGTGCCAATTCTCTGTGTCCAGACAGCCTGCCTCCTCTGCTCAATCCTTGTAATGGATGATTGAATCCTCTACACTAGACTGCATATGCTCATGTGCATATCCACGGTGTGTGTGATTGCATGAGTGCACTTGAATCAAATCAAAACTGATAGCCAAACTGGCCCTTTAACCTGTTATCTCAACTGGGTCTCCACTAGATCTGACATGCATGTAGTTAACAATGGTAAATATTCAGTTGCATGTGAGATCACTGATTGTGAATTAATTAATAATTAATTCACTAAACTCTCACTAGTGCACGTTTAGTTACAACTAGTACAACTGATCTTAACTCACTTAACTGAGTTAAACAACTTTACAACTCACATAACTACACTAATAATTATGTTACAACTCCAAATCACTCAGTTATAAATGAGATAATAGATTAATATTTATTGTCCAATTTATTTAAGGGAAAAACAAATTAGACACACATTTCTTGTTGACTTTTCAACACTCAGGCCACCTATGTTTTGGCCCCTTTTCCCACTGATATAATGATAAGTCAGGTAAGGCCCAAAATTCTAACTCTATCCATGCTCAGGCCACCTATGTGTTGGCCTTTATTCGCACTAATATAATGATAAGTCAGGTAAGGCCTGAAATTATGACTTTATCAATGCTCAGGCCACCTATGTTATGGCCTTTGTTCCCATTGATATAATGATAAGTCAGGTAAGTCTCTAAATTCTAACTCTATCCATGTTGAGGCCACTTATTATTTGGCCCATGTTCCCAATGATATAATGATAAGTCAGGTAAGGCATGAAATTCTAACTCTATCCATGCTCAAGCCACCTATGTTTTGGCCCTTGCTCCCACTGATATAATGATAAGTCAGGTAAGGCCCGAAATTCTGACTATATCCATGCTTAGGTCACCTATGTTTTGGCCCCTGTTCCCACTGATATAACAATAAGTCAAGTAAGTCCTAAAATTCTAACTCTATCCATGCTCAGGCCACCTATGTTTTGGCCCATGTTCCCACTGATATAATGATAAGTCATGTAAGTCCCGAAATTATGAATCTATCCATGCTCAGGCCACCTATGTTTTGGCCCCTGTTCCCTTGTCCCCACATAATCTTTGAGATTGTCCACATTTTCATCAACATTCATCATTTTTCACCTCTCATTGTCATCATTTGTCATTCCCTTCTATTGAATCGATGTCAGAACTATCTTGAAATGTGACATGGAACTTCCAATACACCCATCATCAGGCCACCTATGTCTTGGTCCTTGTTCCCACTGATATAATGATAAGTCAGGTAAGTCCCAAAATTCTGACTATATCCATGCTTAGGCCACCTATGTTTTGGCCCCTGTTCCCACTTATATAATGATAAGTCAGGTAAGGCCTGAAATTCTGACTCTATCCATGCTCAGGCCACCTATGTTTTGGCCCTTGTTCCCACTGATATAATGACAAGTCAGGTAAGGCCATAAATTCTGACTCTATCCATGCTCAGGCCACCTATGTTTTGGCCCCTGTTCCCACTGATGTAATGATAAGTCAGGTAAGGATTGAAATTATGACTCTATCCATGCTCAGGCCACCTATGTTTTGGCCCATGTTCCCACTGATATAATGATAAGTCAGGTAAGGCCCAAAATTCTGACTCTATCCATGCTCAGGCCTAGGGATGATTTTAAGGATGGAAATTTATATTAAAATGTAGAAACCTGGGCTAATATTATTAGTCCTTAATACACAAAATGTAAAATGTTTGGCGATATTTTTGTAAAAATATTCAAATTGCTAAGGATTTTATATAGATTCTATAAAATTTTGGCGATTTTAAAGGTAAAATAATTTTATTCTCTGGAATTTGGGCGAATTGTTTTTAGAAAAAATGGAAATCGACGAATCTTTTTTGGGGGAAAACCATGGAAAATTAACCCATTTGTGAAATTTAGCCCCTAAAATCATCTATGCTCAGGCCACCTATGTTTTGGCCCATGTTCCCACTGATATAATGAAAAGTCAGGTAAGTCCCAAAATTCTAACTCTATCCATGCTCAAGCCACCTATGTTTTGACCACTGTTCCCACTAATATAATGATAAGTCAAGCAAGTCCCAAAATTCTGACTCTATCCATGCTAAGGCCACCTATGTTTTGGCCCATGTTCCCCTGTCCCCACATAATCTTTGAGATCGTCCACATTTTCATCAACGTTCATCATTTTTCACCTCTCATTGTCATCATTCGACATTCCCTTCTATTGAATCGATGTCAAAACTATCTTGACATTTGACATGGAACTTCCAATGCACCCATCATCAGGCCACCTATGTTTTGGCCCCTGTTGCCATTGATATAATGATAAGTCAGGTAAGTATCAAAATTTTGACTCTATCCATGCTCAGGCCACCTATGTTTTTTCCTTTGTTCCCACTGATATAATGATAAGTCAGGTAAGGCCCAAAATTATGAATCTATCCATGCTCAGACCACCTATGTTTTGGCCCCTGTCCCACTAATATAATGATAAGTTGGGTAAGGCCCGAAATTCTAACTCTATCCATGCTCAGGCCACCTATGTTTTGGCCCGTGTTCCCACTAATATAATGATAAGTCAGGTAAGTCCCGAAATTCTAATTCTATCCATGCTCAGGCCACCTATCTTTTGGCCCATGTTCCCACTGATATAATGATAAGTCAAGTAAGGATCAAAATTCTGACTCTATCCATGCTTAGGCCACCTATGTTTCGACCCCTATTCCCTCTGATACAATGATAAGTTAGGTAAGGCCCAAAATTCTTCTATCCATGCTCAGGCCACCTATGATTTAGCCCTTGTTCCCACTAATATAATGATAAGTCAGGTAAGTCCCAAAATTCTGACTCTATCCATTCTCAGGACACCTATGTTTTGGCCCCTGTTCCCACTGATATAATGATAAGTCAGGTAAGGCCCGAAATTCTGACTCTATCCATGCTTAGGCCACCTATGTTTTGGCCCATGTTCCCACTGATATAGTGATAAGTCAGATAAGTCCCAAAATTATGATTCTATCTGTTGGTGATGAAAGTCACTCCTAGTTGCAGCAGGAGCAGAGCCCGACGCCTATCAACTTTTATATCTCGATAGTTCTAATGGGTGATCAAATGGGTAGAGACTCGGGAAGATATCACTCAAACTCAGGGACTGGTTTCGGCTTGTGAGGAACAAAGGAGGTCTTGATATAACTTCAATCAATGGGTTGATTTGAAAATGAGCAGGTTGAAGACTTGGTGAGAGCAGTGGACAAAATACCTCAGGCAACAGGCCTTTCAGTAATTTGTAGAAGAAAAACTTTGAATGTGAGATCCTCTAGTTCAGAGATTTGAGAAACTGAAAGGGGGGGACTTGACTGGATTCTCCAATTCCAAGTCGTTCAACGCTAAGAAAATCATAGGGACCGATTAGAAATAGTGCAACTGTTACAGTGATCAAATCTACATCATCCTATAATAGTTACAACTCAACTGGATTCTCCAAATCCGAGCCATTCTAACACAGTGTAAACAAAGACGTAAAAGAAACTGACATTCATAAGACAAGAAGTCTCAAGAGTCCAGGCATAGCCAGAATAACAGTGCTTCATTAAAGTTTTACCACCAGGAGCCTTGCTCAACCATTGATCCTTTACAAAATACAAAGACTGAGTTTATATATTCAGAGAAAAATCGCCTAACAGAGGCGTGCTCGGTCACCCAAGGCTTGGTGCCCCATCAGCGAAATTCAGACAGATATTCTTTGTCATACGCCACCTTAACTGTGCATGGCTCCTGCAAGGGAAGTAGCTAAGCCATTAAGCGATGAGCTAGCGTGTGCAGACCTCCTCCAGCTGGTCGAGGACTCAACATGGCTTCTTTGGAAAAATGGGTACACAGGACCCTCTCAAGCAGACCGCTTGCCAGATTATCTATACCTTACACTTAATGCCTGAGGAGAGTTTTCAACCACCCCTTCTCACTTTCATTTACTCCAAGCAAAAACCAGGCTCGAGGTCGAATCAGTTGGCGCATGGAGATCACAATAATCCTTTCATTGACTAGACTCGACGCCTTCGACCTCTTTTGCACAAATCCTTTCTTTCCCAAGTGACCATGGGCTATGACCCTATGTTTATTCCCAAAGCGCTTTTGACATTGGTGAATGGAAGGAGTTAATCCTTGCTTATTCACAGTTATGATGAGCGAAACGTCGAGATGGCTTAATTGGGCGCCACGCGTCCCTCTCAGATCTGACGGTCCTGAACTTACTCGGTGACGTTGTGGGCCCGGGTCCTGGACACTCCTGGCACCTCGCGCATCAAGAATATGACAGAGATGTTCCTTGCGCTTTGAAGTCGCGATGGGAAAAAAGGCGGGGAGCCTAATCGCATGCCAGGTGGCTCCTGTGGATGAACGACTGAGGCTACTTCGCAATACTGCGGGCCTGACTCTAGGTGCTTTCGGCACTCCGGGGTTCGGGGTTTCGAGATGTGATATGACGAGGGACTTTCACTTTTTGAACTCCCGAATGCGGATATGCTGACTAGATCTCGCACTATGTGTCGCTGGATCGGACGACCCAGATTTAGTCTTGAAATATAGTTGCTTTCTCTGGCGCTATATATCGGTTAACTTGGTAGCCCCAAAGTCTTGATGATCGTTGATCTGTTCTTATGGATGAATCTGGGCCATTGATAACGTAATTTCACCTACCCACTTGATTGGAAGCCTTAAAACGAGATTTTTCCATGTTGCGCTCGGGCGCTTCTCATGCAACTTGCAGACCCGAATACTCTTGTGCCTAGGACAAGAAATGTCGCTAACATTAGGCTCCATGGGGGATAGAGTCATCCCTGTGATGCTCTAAGGACTCTTTTTTCAGATCTAGTGCCTTGTCGTTGGGATATGGAGTCATTTATTAAGCCGAAAACAGAAAACAGAAAACAATATTTACAAAACAAAAGAAGCCACCTGCGGCTTACAAAAAACATTTTTTTAAGAAATGCCCATTTAATGGGCCATCAAAAACTTCTTCGCCTCCCAAATCCTGCAACCTGTAAGTGTTGTTTGAAAATACCTCAGAGATCTTGAGAGGCCCAAACCAAAGGGCATCAAACTTACCGTGTTTGCCCCTATCCTACCTGGGTGCATCCCATTTGAGCACCAGATCACCCAGCTCGAAAACTTCTTTTTGCTTTTCCTGTCAAAGGTTTGCTTGATCTTCTGCTGATGATGGTAGGCCATGTTCATGGCCTATTCCCTGATCTGATGTACTTCCACCATCTGATGAATCCTTCTAATCATATGGTCAGACTCTCCTTAAAGGTCCTGGAGAAATTTTACCACAGATAAAGCGAGTTGAGTAGGGAAAACAACCTTTGTCCCATAAACAAGTTGGAAAGGTGAGATGCCCAGGGACTTCTTTGTTGTCACCCGGTCGGCCCATAGAGAAAACTTGAGCTTTGAATCCCAAGCCCTTTTATTGTCTTCCAACAATTTTTTAATGAGCTTGATCAGACTTTTATTGGAAGACTCTGCCAGTCCATTTCCTTGAGGATAATAGGGAGTAGAGTGGACCAGCGAAATCTCAAACTGCTCACAGAACTTAACCAAAGAATCAGACCTGAAAGAGGCAGCATTGTCGGTGACGATTTTGCTGGGACAGCCAAATCTGGCTATGATATCCTCCAGGAAGCTGATAATTACTTTGTGAGAAGTACTCCTGGTAGGGGTAGCTTCTATCCACTTGGTGAAATAGTTTGTCGCAGTCAGGATCCATTTGTGTTGACCACTTGAGGGAGGATGAATTTCTCCAATGAAGTCCAAACCCCACTGCTGAAAAGGTGTTGAAGCTACTACACGCTTTAATGGTAGTGATTTGAGTTGTTGTTTTCCTGAGAACTTTTGGCATTTGATGCAAGCTCTGATTTCTCTACAGACATCAGCGAATAAAGTAGGCCAGAAATATCCAGCCCTGAGGATTTTATGAGTTGTGGTTTTCCATAAATGATGCCCCCCACAAAGGTCGTTATGGAAATCAATTATAACCTTCTAGGCTTCTTGCGGGTCCAAGCATCTTAAAAGTACCCCTAGAGGGTCTTTCCAGTACAAGGCTTGATCAATGAGGCAATATATGACCGCCTTGAGCTTTAAGGCTCTCGCCTTGCTTTTTCCCATTCCATCAGGAGGCTTCAATTCTTGCAGAAAGTACAAGATGTCCTTGTACCAGGTGCATGTTGTTAGTGATAAGGCACCCTGAGAATTCTTATTGGATGACTCAGCTTACGGATTTTTTGAACAGACGTTGATGTAGCTAATCCCCAAGGCTTTTCAATTGGATTCAACCAGCAGCTTGGCTAAACCCTGCCCCTTTATCAACTTGGTGGGCTTAATCTACAAATCAAACTCTAGGATCTTGGCAATCCACTTCCCTCTTTTCCCATCTATGTCGGGTTGTACAAGGATGTCCTTCACAGAGGCCAAAGGAACGTATGCTATCACTTTTGAGTGCAGGACGTAGATTCTGAAAGCTTTGAGTGCTTTCACTAAGGCATAAGCCTTCTTTTCCATGATTTCATACCTAATCTCTGCATCTCTTAATGCCTTGCTAAAGAAGGCAATGGGTTGTTCTCGCCCTTCCTCATTTTTCTGCAACAAGACCGTTGCTACTGTATCAAAAGAAGCAAAAGAGAAAATTAGGAACTCTTTGGAATAGTAAGGACTAATCAGGACAGGTGCCTCAGTCAATGCCCTTTTTATTTGGATAAAAGATTCCCTGGGTTCAATGGTCCATTTCACTTTGTTTCCCTTCCTGAGCATGGTTGTGATATGTTTCACCAACTCAGCAAAATTTGAGACGAATCTCCTCAAGAAATTAATCTATCCTAAAAAGGCTTGAACTTCCTTCTTGGACCTAGGAAGTGACAGGGTTTGAATTGCCTCTACCCTGCTAGGATCAATCCTCACTCCTTCTTATGATACTATATGTCCTAATAGCTTTCCCTCCTTCATAGAAAACAAAGATTTTCTGGGATTTAAGGATAGGCCAAACCTCCGACACTTCAAAAAAACTTTTCTCAAATGATGGCAATGCTCTCTATCAAACCTGGAGAAGACTTCTATGTCATCCAGATAGATCACGACAAACTTATCTTTCTCCCTGACGAAAGCTATGTCCATGGCTCGTTGAAATGTTACCCCTGCTTTCATCAATCCAAAAGGCATTTTGGCATACATGAATGTGCCCCAAGGAGTGGTGAAGGTCGTCTTTTCTCTGTCCTTAGGTATGACTGATATCTGATTATAGCCAGAGAAACCATCAATCATGGATATCCTAGACGCACCATTTACCCTCTACAGTATTTGTTCCATATTGGGCAGGGGGTAATTGTCTTTCCTTGAGCTCCTGTTCAGGTTCCTGAAATCAACACAGAGTCTGATTTCTCCACTTTTCTTATTTACTGGGACCAAATTGGCCACCCATTCAGAATATCTCAAGGGGACGATGATTTGGGCATCTAGAAATTTCTTCACTTCTTTCTCCATGACAAGTAGCAACATGGGATTTATCTGTCTCAGCTTCTGCCTGAATGGCTTAGAATCTTCTTTCAGTGGGATCTTGTGCTCAATGATAGATGTGTCATAAGTCTTGAGGTCTTCATAGGCCCATGCAAACACGTCAGCGAACTCCTTTAATAATTCAATATATTCTGCCCTCTGTTCACTGGTCAGGCTTCTTGATAATTTGATAAACTTAGGCTCCTCCTGTGTGTCGATATTGCATTTGGTTGTATCAGCATCTTTATTTGAAACACCACCCTTTACTGCCACATCATTCTTGTCAAACAATCTTTCTAAAGGGATTATTCCCCTTGGAATGTGATTGCTAGGCAGCTGAATAATCTGGTGATTAACAATTTTACTCAAGAATACCTCAGAGGGAGGATCACCTTCAAGATCAGGATCTTGATCGATGTGTAATTCCGAAAAATCATCGACGGACTGAAGAAAATTTTTGATTTCAAGATCATCCTCGAATACCTCCCAATGATTTACATTGTCTAGGATGGATGGCCTGTATCTTATTTCGACCTCAGCATGGATCTTCGGTGGCAGAGGGATTCTGAACAGACTAGCCGAGACCGCTAAGGAGTCGGTCGAGGTATTTTCTTCCCTTGGGACAAAAGTAATGTTGAAAGCTGAGAATAAATTATCAATCAGGTCCCATACCTCGTTTCTGTAACTCCTAAGCCGAGGATGCTTGGCCCAATAAACGTTCATGACCTATTGGATTATCAATTATGCATCTCCGAACACTGACACCTCTTTAATTCCCATTTCTTTTGCAACCCTCATACCCAGAACAAGAGCTTCATATTCTGCCACATTGTTGGTAGTTTCAAATTCCAGCTTGTATGACAGGGATATGGTCTCTTGATAGGGCGATATGAAAATCACTCCAGCGCCTGCGCCTATACTGGAGGAAGCTTCGTCAAAGAACATCTTCCAAACAGAGGTGTTTGGAGGAGGTATATGTTGATTAAGAATGGGCTGCTTTCTTATCTGTAAAGGGACCTCAAGAGTTCCAGTGATTTGCAACAAACTAGACCCTAAATCGGTGTCAAGTGCAAAGATGGGGTGATTAGTGGGGTTTGCTTCATCACTGACAATATAGGCTAGCTGGACCTCTCTGTACAACCTCCTGTGTTCCCCTCCAAAGACCGGAATGGTGGCATATGTGAGATCCATCTGTAACATTCATCCAAGTCTTTTAATCCAAGGCCTTGACAACAGCATGCCAAACTTGGGGGAGACGTCAGCTACCACAATATCCATGACCATACTCTTCATGGGCAGCTGAAACAAAGAAACCACCAGGTCTTTGATGACTCCTAGACACTGCACTCTCCTTGAATCAAAAGAGTACAAATCATGATAGGCCTTTGTCACTTCCAGTCCCAGCTCCTCCATGACAATCTTGGGCATGAGGTTGTGAGAAGCTCCTAAATCCATGAGGCAATTATGCAACACTTTA
>ML812041.1:7507-22676 GCA_009831015.1 Picea engelmannii | reverse complement strand
AACATCATCATGTTGAGAGCTCAAGACTTTTCTAGTGGTATGAATATTGACGATTAGGAATTATTGTCTATCACACTAAATGGTTTCTCCCTTGTTTGGGAAGTCTTTGTTTAGGGTGATTGTATTTGGGAAAACCTCCCAACTTATAAGAATCTTTGAGACATCTTTGTCCAAGAAGAAATAAAGGGGGAAACAATGTTAGCCAAAAAAGAAGAAGTCCAAGATATTTTCTTCATCGATAAGGTGGGGAAGGTGAGGAAAGTTCGGAAGAAAAGAGGACCCATGAAGGCTAAGGATAGGACATCTTCTTCCAACTTTGGTGCTAAGAACCAAAGTCACGTGATTTATTACAATTGTAACAAGAAATAGTATTTTAATAGTCAATGCTCAAAGAAAATAAAGGAAGGGGTAAGTTTTATGGAAAACAATGTCCTATGGCTATGGATCAGGGCCACAACATAGAGATACGCTAAAAGACCACTCTCATACTCAAATCAAGCAGTCAATTAAAAATAAATACTTTGCAATAACTAACTTTCAAGGGAAAGAGAAGAGAACAAACCTGAATTCTAATGTTTGATGTCGATCCTACATGAAGAATTTTTCTCCAGCACTCTTCCACAACAATCCTTTGAAATATCTTGCACACAAAGATATGCGCAACTGCAAATAGCTACGTATCTAATAACTAACTAAAACATTATAATTACAACTTTCATAATAGATTCAAATTATAAGATGTAAAATACATTAGAAACACTAATCAACATACAAAATTGGATGAGAACAAGAGATCTTTTATTATAAACAACATAACATTTGGTTACAACCTATAACCACTATGACATGGTCTATAACCACTAGCAATGCCTCCAATACTTTGTGCTCAAATAGGTACAAGGAAGGAAAAGGATTTCTTCCTGACGAGATAAGGAGAACAAAACTTCCAAAAAAANATAACATTTGGTTACAACCTATAACCACTATGACATGGTCTATAACCACTAGCAATGCCTCCAATACTTTGTGCTCAAATAGGTACAAGGAAGGAAAAGGATTTCTTCCTGACGAGATAAGGAGAACAAAACTTCCAAAAAAAAAAAGGTTTCCATATGGAAGGGACAATCTCAAATGCAAGGGGAAAAGGGGACTTGTAGGACTATAATGAAAATGTCAGCATGAAGATGCATTTCTCTGTTGTGTTTTTCCTCCACCCCAAGGCTTTAATTTATACTCATTTTTTATAGTTGGAGTAGTTATGGATAGGATACATGAAGTCAGGAACCTGAGGAACCCATCAACTCCACCCAAAAAGTCAGGATTTATTATTTTTTTGAGCCAAATTAATATGTATGTGGGTTGTCAACTAGAAACCAACATATGAATGCAAGCTACTCTAAGTAAATTTGCATACATCAAGCAAGATGGGGTTCTTTAAAGAATTATTAAGGAGGAAAAGGGAATCGTGGTCCTGCAAGCAGGGAAAGGGATGTGGTTGAGGTCAATAAGTCATCATAAGCATGTGTGGTGTCAAATGACGTTATAAAATATTCCCCCTAATATGTGAGGTCAAAAGATAAACTGATGGACAAAATACATTATAAAATAGTCATGATATTATGGAGGGTCCTAGGTAGGAGTAGTTGAATACCAATTCCAGAATAGTACCTACAACAAAAACAAGTAAGATACTCTCTTCCCAACTCAGGCATACCCATGCTCAGGATTGATGTAAACATGATTTTTTCCCACTTTGTGAAGTAATCGACGACCACGATGATGTAGTGATGGCCCCTAGTCGAAGGTGAGTGGAATGTCATGAAATCAACACCTCACTTATTAAAAGGGCCAACCGTGATGACTGGAAAAAGAAGAGTAGGATGCACATGCATCTTATGAGTAAAAACTTGACATTGATGACATTTTTTTACTACTTCAATACAATCTTTTAATATCGTAGACCAAAAATATTTGGCATGCAATATTTTTTGGGTTGTTGTCAACCTAGAGATATGACCTCCACATGTTCCACTATAAGAGTGATTTAATATGAACTCTGCTTCTTCATGAGTCACACAACAACGTAAAATCAAGTCTACACCACAACGATACAAGGTATCACCGATGATGACATAGTTTTTCGCCTGATGGTGAATGCATCATCGCTCATCTCTTGAATAATGTGGGGAGAAATTTAAATTCTTGGGATATATTAGAATGCCTACATACCAAGGATCGGTAGAAGATATCAAGAAGATGGATTCATTCGAAAATGAGTCCTCTAAAGGTTCTTCTTTATCTTCTCTGGGAAACTTTGGCATCAACTCTGCAAAAACTAGTGACTTTTTGGACTTTGTCGACATGAAGTCTAAGTAAAATTCTTGCAAAATCACAATCCATTTGTTGAATTTCCCACTGATAATACAACGAATCAGGAAATACTAGAAACGATTAACCTCCATAATAACAATAGTTTTATTGAGGAGAATGTAATGTCAGAGTCTCTAGACAGCATGGATAGTTTCCAAAGAAAATTTCTCAACGTGTGAATATCGCAACTCAACATCGACCAAACCGCAACTCGAGTAATAAATTGACATGCTCGACAAGCACAACATCTTCTTGCACCAAAACCATAGCCACAGTCGATTCAGATGTTGTTGGGTACAATAAGAGGTCACGAGTAAAATTGGATGGACTAAGGAGAGGGGAAAACATTAAATCCTTTTTTAATGCATCAAAATATCTTTACACTTAAGTATCCCATTTGAAAGGGACCATTTTTTTTAGGAACTGTGTGAAACCCTTAGTGATCTCATAGTAGTTAGCAATGAAATGATGAAGGAAAATTTATTTTCCTTGGAGACTTTGAAGTTGACGAATAATATGTGGGGGAGGAAACTGAACTATTGCCTCAACCTTTAAAGGATCCATTGTGATCCCTTTGTTTAAAACGATAAATCCAATAAGATGCCCCAAAGTAACACAAAAATTACACTTGTGTGGATTGAGTCGAATACAATAGTTAAAACATTTCTAGAACACAAGGCTAAGGTGATTTAGATGATGATTTCTACGAAGAGAATGAACATCTAGATCATCCAAATACACCTCGACAATGTGATTCATGTCATGCAAGGAAAAGGTCATGGCCCGCTAGAACGTAGCTACAGCATTTTTAAGGCCAAAAGGCATTTTTCGGTATAAAAATGTTCCCCAAGGACAAATAAATGTGGTTTTATGTTGATCCTCAGGTTTAATTTGGATCTTATTATCGTTGGATAATTTTTCCAAGAAGGAGATGATATCGCTTCCCGCACACTCATTTGATTTATAAACGATGTTGGGAAGTTGTCTTTTGGACAATCCTTATTCAAATCCCTAAAATCCATACATAATCAAATGGTCCCTTGCTTTTTGTCAACCGGAATAGGGTTCAAAACCCATTCTATAAGCGAAACCGAATAAATGAAACCTGCTTTGAGGAGCTTCTCTACCTCATCCTTTATAGCAGCTACCTTTCTAGGGTTAAAAAGTCTCAACTTTTGTCGAATAGGATTAGCATTAGGAAAAGTATTTATTTCATGTTCGACAATTCGAGGGTCTATACCTGGAATCTCCTCATATGACCAAGCGAAAAATGTCGTGAAATTTCTCAAACAAGGAAATATAACTACGGATCTCCTCAGGAGAATAATCTACACCGATGAGAAAATTTTCCACGACATTGGGATCATTTGATATGTTGATAGGTATTGTTTCTGAAATATTCATCATGGTCCCTTCGGCGTAAACACCATGCTTCACTAAAGGGTTCATGGTTCTATCAACATTATCATTCATGTAGACATGGAACTCTCCTCTTTCAATATGATCCATCTTGAGAAGGAAATAATATTGATGATGTAAATCCTCCCAAGGCCTCTTTGGACCCGTCATTGCCTCTAGAATAGCCTCATCCGAGGGAAGTATCGTATCAAGGCAATCAAAAGAATGAGAAGGCCACTCCAAACATGCGAAAACTATTGTGAACATAAACATATGGAGCATCTGAATACCACAACATACATAGTTGTTCTGATTCTTCTTGCAGGTCTTGTTTTCCTAAGTGTGCAGACTATGCTTCAAGACACACAATGAAACTAGTCACTTGTGCACACAGTCTACTTTCCACTCACATGATACCTCTATCCTCCCTCATGAAGCTCTTGACCATTTACCAAGACTATCTTAACAGAAGTTACTTATCAACTAGCATACTCAGCATATACGAATACTATGCTAAATACTCACATCACACTTACAGAATAGATAGCATTAACAAAATAACAACCATTATTCATATGCAACACTATGCAAGTAATAGATCATAACAGATACAAATGAATAAGCACGCAATAAACAAACAAGCACATAAGAACATTTATCTTTTATGAAAAGTCACCAACTTTGCATGTGACTCAAACATTCCTCCCAGCCATATATGTTGTTTCTCATAATTGTTCAACAACAAGTCACCTCTGATATAGGGCTTGAAATCCACCAGGGAAAAAGTATTTCCTAGTTCCAATCTATGGTCTAACAAACTGTGAAATTTCTCATTCTAAGGTGTTGATTGTTGCAACTAGTCTATAGTCCCTCGTTCCCCACATTCTTGTCCCACCCCAGGACGTGTGTACCTTCTCTGCTCAATACTCCTTCAGCTGCCCCACTTTCCTTCCAAGGCTTCAACAACAGGTTGGATCAAGAGGTTTCAGATCACTACAACTAATTCTCAGTGCACTAGGAAACAATTCCCAACCAATCTCTCACCTAGAGAGATTTCTCATGGACTTGACAACCTGCCTCTTGGAAAAACTATAGGCCTGACAACCTGCTTCTTCAATCATACCAAGATTTTCCCAAGCACAGGGTTAATCCATTATCATAATTACAGTAAAATACAGACTTCTAATATCTTAGTATGGAGGAAAACCAATGAGTGATCTTCCCTGAATTACACTAAGGCCAACAATTTATATTGCATGTCTTCCACTCGACACTTGTCACCTTCAGAATTTACTTTAGCCACTTGGTGATTTGTTTCCCATCCCTCAAAAACTTAGGATAAATAATATATCTGTAAATTACACTTTTCAGAAATATTATTAAAATATTCCCCCCTTTTCTCTTTTTTCGGTGGAGTTCATCCCCCTGTCTATGTTCGTCTAAGTCAGTCTGTGCACAGTGATGTAATATATTAATAACTTGAGTGTGATACACTTTACAATAATAGGCACACTGGCCTCTTTGTGTCCCGACTCACTAGCCCAATAGTCACACAGGCTCTTCGACCTCAAAACACACACACACACACATATATATACACACACATCACAATCATTCTCATGCACTTACTTGTGTGCACGCAACACTGTGGAATATGCACACCCTCCCTTGATGCGCAATCCACACGCACTAGCTCAGATATGCGCAACACTATTGAATGTGCACACCTTTGTCTTTGATAACAAGTCTTGCCCACTCCATAGGTGCGCGCCAAAACCTAAAACTTGGTACCACAGCTCACCGGCCTATATGTACATTACATTTTCACTTGTTTCCAATGACTCACCATCCTATATGTGCAACTACAAATGGGGTGCGTATTAGGGACATTACAAGATCAAGGGTCAAATGCCTCGATAGATGTATACCTAGAGTTGTACATACATCTGATGGTATAGGACCATATGATGCCACATCACTTGGCATGTGTGGAGCCATAGGAATGATGACATGGTAGGAGAGAGAGAGAGAGAGGGCCTTAAGAAACTTCATGAGGCCATAACTTTGTGCTCAGGGCTCAAAATTGAGCAAGAGTATAGACATTGGAAAGATCTCTATGAGTAGAATCCCATTGTAAGATCAAAAGTATATTGAGAGTTTTTCTTTAAGAGGAAAATTTGAATACCCCGCCTCTTTAATGACACATAGGGTATCAGGTATGTGTTAAGTGGAGTAGAATTCCATTGTAAGCTTGGAAGTAGAATGAGAGTTGTAATTTAAGAGAAAGAATTGAATACCCTGCCTCCTTAATGACACTTGGGGGGTTGGGTATGTCACAAATGGTATTAGAGAAGAGTTCAACACAAGGCATAAATGGGATGGATACAAAACTCAGAGTTAGATGGTAAAATATTCTAGACTTCCATAGGTCAAGGACAGAACATCAGATAAATCCCCTAGAGCTATAAAAGATCAAATAAGGAATGGAATTATTGTCATAGTGTTTTCCATTATTGCATAGAAGAATGAATTGGTAGAGTCCCTTCCAAATGTGAATGGTTCCTTGGATGAAGGCTAGAAGACTTGGTGTGTGATTCTAAAATGTGTTATGGTTAGTCCATCTACTAGTAATTGAAGAAATTTGAGGATTGACTATCCAAGAGAGAGTAATGGGGCGTTGGCCATATTTGAAATCCCTGACAAGGTAAAGGCTACATCCATGTTTAGATGGTATGTTTAGGATGAAAATTCCCTTGATAGTGTGATCTTACATGAGGAATGTCACTCGAAGATGTACACCCTTGGAAATTCTGAATGTGAAATAAATTGTTGAGTCTAGGTGGCTAATGTCAAGTAGAATAGACACATATAAGTACAAGGATGATACTAAGGTATGAGGCTTATCCTTGTTCTTTATATGAAAGTCTAAATCATGCGCTTGAATGTAGAATCCACTACCCTAGGATGGTTTTCCTAGAATATTAAGTCATTCTACACCTATCGTGAAGTAGATGACTGTTGGGAAAGAGTATAAATGAAGTAAAATAGCCATCTAGGTGGTATATTGTATTGCTAATTGGGAGTTAGTCGTGACACTGAGAAAAGGGCCAATTGGCATGAGAATATGAGTGACTCTCTAAGCTTATAGTTGTATTGAGTAAAATGGTAATTTTTTTATTCCTAGAAAGGAATATGTATATCTATGTCTATTGACTTGAGTCCACGGATGCATAACTGAGTGAGTTGGGAAACAAGAAAAGTATTGCTACTAGGATGACTTCAACATGGAAGTCATGTTACATGGTAGGAAAGGCCCAAGGTCAAGTATGGCATAGTGCTCTTTTCAAAGGAGATCCATAAATTGATGGTTATGTCTTTGAATTGTGTTGTGTAAATGAGTATGAACTCCTATAGAATAGGTTGATCTTAAGCCCAAATAGCAGTGCATGAGTAACGAGGGAAATGTGCAAGTGATGCACATGCATATAGGCACGCTAATATATATATATATATATATATATATATATATATATGCTTGCAAGTAGTATTGGAATGCATGATTGTTTAAATGCATGATGAGATTGCACGAATTCGGGTAATATATAGATATAGATATATATATGCTTACAGGTAGTATTGGAATGCATGATTGTTTAAATGCATGATGAGATTGCACGAATTCAGGTATGATTACTTATGTGAGCTTGACTATGGATAAAGAAATAGTTCTTTCTATATTTTATTGCATATTGACCCCATATGTAAGGTTGTACTTTGTAGCACTTTGAATAGTAGTATGATTAGATTGTAAGCCACTCATTAGATGGAGCTAGTATGAAGTGCTCATGTAACAAGTGAGAAGTAGTGTTAAGTACAAAATGTTAAAATACATGTTTTGTTTTGTCATTGATTACCTCATGAGAAAGAGAAACATACTTATGAGTATTCCTATGATACTTTCCATTGGAATAATGGTGAAGCTTTCAAAAGAAAAATTGATTTAAGCTTATGTTGAGGCTATAAGAATTGTTGTCAATTCATCGGAAACAAAACTATGGACTTGATAGTGTATTCCTTGGATTTCAAAGTTGAATGGTCCTCCATTAAGATCGAGGAATGATGAGTATCGATGTATCTTGATATGGTGCAAGCATTGCATGTAAATGACCTTGATTGACGATTTTCATCAAGAAGTAGAAGAAAACTAACCATGGATTAACGTTATGTCATGGAATGGTAATTGTTTCATTAAACTTATCATATGGTATATTTCCTAGAATGTGGTAGTTATATTAAACTTATCATATGGTATATTTCCTAGAATGTGGTAGTTATATTAAACTTATCATATGGTATATTTCCTAGAATGTGGTAGTTATGGTAATTCATAGGATATTTATATGAAATTAATGAGAATTTTGACTATGTTGAATAGGATAGCTACATGGAAAATTACCCAGAATACCAATGATGAGAAAGGAGTAGAGAAAATGTTGGCCAATAAAGAGCCATTTGTTCTAGTCTTGTCAGATCGTATGCATTGCAACAAAAAATTTGCATACGAAAGTAATCACACATGGGTGGACTTCAATAAGGCTTTGCTAGGAGAACAAAGTTGTGAAATATGATAAAACATGTAGATGAAGACCATGTGTGTCTTAGGATGTCATCAAGTGGAATTTCATTGCATTTTTGCAACACATGTCAAAAAAAAATTGTGCATGGAAAGTGAAAAGGGGAAGGGCTCCCCTAGATTACTCTAGTTATGTTTATAGGATCAAGTGATCCTATTGGTAAAATGTTAATGCAAATGCTTGATATGTTGAAAATCTAACTAAACTTGAGAAACTAGCTTTGATAAGTTAAGAAGGGTGGATTATACTACTTAAGAGAAAAGAGATGCCATGATCTAGATCAGATGGGCTGTGAAAACCTAGGCTATGTAGAGGGGATAAAAAGGGGAAATCCATTGGACTCCTCTTTTATAAATTATTATGTTCTCTAGAATAAGAAAGTTGAGCATTAAGAGGTGATGTGGTAGGACACACACACACACACACACACACACACACACACACACACACACATATTGGAGCATACCTGAAAATGTTTGTTGGTTTAAAATGTGTTGTGGAACATATATTTTGATTGGAATGATAGCTAACGTAATTGTGGACTATGACTATGTTTGAAGGGACGATTGAAGATGGTGATGATATAGTTACCTATGGTGGACAACCTCGTTCAGAGGAAGAAAGACAAGAGGATGCTTATCGAAATACTAATGAAGGGATCATGTCAGCTCCCAAGAAGTATCAGTTGGTCAAGTAACATAAAGAATTATAACAACAGCTATGCGGTTATGAAATTGGTCATGCCAAAATAGTAAATGATCTAAAAGAAATTGGGTAAGAGTTATTTCAAGTATATTTTGTATCTCTATTGATAATAGTGATTGAAGACAATTATTCCATTAACACCCAGGTAGGGTATGACCAAGGCATGGAGCTACCATCCTATAGAGAATGTTAAAATCTTGGTAATACGTCCATAAATTGACCCTTCATGACCGATGGCAAGTAAACGAGTAGTTACACACCTATATGAACTATGTAGATGCAAATAATAAATGTGGGATTTGCATACAAGTGGATGCCAAAGATATAAGCCATGTGTGATACCATATTGATGGTGGACATAAGACATCTATAGCTCCACACAAGCATCCAAAAGTCTCCCTATTTGAATTGGGTCTTGGAATGTAACCTACTTTCCAACACTGAAGAGTATTGGTGATAAGGATGGGATTCCCTAGGGACTACATGGAAGAGAAGGGGTATGTGGCGGGTGTTGTGTTGGGATAAGGAATAAGGTGTCTAGAGGGTAGACCAAGTGTTAGAGAGGTGGATGGATGATGTGTCAAGACACTGGCTTTACCTTTCAAATTTTCCATTTTGGAATACATGACATAGAGATATGGTATCTTGAACAATCAATGCAAGGATTCATTGTGTGCATGTGGCCATGAGGATGGGCACAATAGTTTTTAGATAGGATATTTGACTACATTGTGTAATAACAAGTGTGCTAGTAATGCACATGTGATGAATGATTGTTTCATTCTGGTTGATATGCTTGACAATGGAAATTTTGGTGTGTGGAAATTTTGAGGTGTTGTTTGGACTGTTGATATAGTAAAAATATTATATAGTTGAATACTCACATTGTTTGGTTGACTGAAAGTTCAGGATTACAGGTAGAATGGTTTGGGATATGGCAGGAATGTAAGCCCATAAGGAAGACCAACACCTACTACAACAAGAGCCAAATTCTATGAGGGGAAACCTCAAACTTATGAAATCTTATTTCCTTAAAAAATGGAGATTGATATCTATGTGAAAGCAGATTTAAAAAAAAAGGATTCTGATCAAAATTCCTATAATGATATATCATGGTAACTATATGTATATGATACAGGTGAGATGATGGACCTATCCAAGAAGGATAGATGTTGTTTTCTAAGCCAAGGAATCACAAAAAAGAGGCTACTATTAGGACATAGGAACCCTATTGTATGCCATGATCACCTTTGTGATGAGCTAGGATATGTTTGGAGCAAGTTGGGGGATTCCTTGGCTATAAGACTCCATAAGTATCAATACTCTTATGTTGTGAGGAACCCTTAGAAAATGATGGATCACCCAAGGGACTATGTAGCAGAGAATGGGATGCCTAAGCCTAGAGGTTGAGTGGTTTCAAGGAAGAGGAGGCTTGAGTAAATAACATGCTAGTTAGGACCAAGAGTGCATTAGGTGTTTCCAAGAAAACAATGAGCAAAGTTCTATCTATGGCAACCATTTGATGTGGATCCATGATCATACAGATAAGTATTGTGTTAAATTATACTATATCATGAGTTATGAACATAGGAACCCTATGGTATGCCATGATCACATTTGTGATGAGATAGGATATGTTGGAGCAAGTTGGGGGATTCCTTGGTTATAAGACTCCATAAGTATCAATACTCTTATGTTGTGAGGAACCCTTAGAAAATGATGGATCACCCAAGGGACTATATAGCAGAGAATGGGATGCCTAAGCCTAGAGGTTGAGTGGTTTCAAGGAAGAGGAGGCTTGAGTAAATAACATGCTAGTTAGGACCAAGAGTACATTAGGTGTGTCCAAGAAAGCAATGAGCAAAGTTCTATCTGTGGAAACCATTTGATGTGGATCCATGATCATACATATAAGTATTGTGTTAAATTATACTATAGCATGAGTTATGAACATCAATGGAATGTATTATGCATAATTGATTGATAAATGATGTAGGCATATGTTGGAATGCCAAAAATCTGGAGGTGGCCAGACAGTGAAGACAAATGACAACTAATGGAATATCTAAAGAGGATGATGATGTTGGTGTAGCCGAAGAATGAATAAATTGGTGTATTGTTGCAATAAAGAGAGCACCAAGGATGGTGTGAACACTGAGGATGGTGTTATTCTAATGGAGAGGGTTTGTCACATACCCATGTGACCTCCCTCCTGATTAAACCATTATTCATTATGATAATTATTACTTATTTTTGGCATGAGTAAATAATTGCAATGCCATGTTAAATTTGTAAATGTTACATTCTTTAGCTAATAAGAAAATTCCAACAGTTGATTGAGGCACAAGTTCCTATAGGGACCATGATACCACGAGTGGGGAATAGCGAGGGGAGAAATAAGAGCTTCAACATGCTTAATGATTCTTGGCCACACTTGCCACATTATTTTTGTGATGCGAAATTAAATTGTGAGAATTATCCTCCATTTCCCTTGTTGACTTGACAATCCAATTATTAAATGCAATTGGTGAAAGGATCACCTTCCACAATTATAAGAGGAATATGATGAGTAACATGAGGAAGGGATTGGTCAAATCACCCTCTAGAAACTTCTCCATAAAAAGTGTCCCTGTGAATTGAAGGGGGAGTGCATGGATGTGGGGGAGGGGGATTCAAGAGGCAGGGAGAAAACCCATTCATGGGGGTGACAGGGGGTTGAGATGAGATGACCCATGTGTGTGCATGAGTGTGAGTGATAGAGGATGGTTGTGGGCATGAACAGGGAATGAACACGAGCTGGAAACATACTAATGGAATGTAGACTAAGAAGAAAGAGAATAGGTACACGTACAGGGTGACTACCAGGGAGGAATCCAATCAAGAAATCTTGATTTGGAATCTGAAACTACATCAGGAAGTTCTTTGAATTCACTGAGCATGTGGGCTTCGATTTGGAGTGTTTTGGAGCATGAGTAGTGATCTATCGAGAGAACTGTGTAGCAGTGAAGGGTCTCACTCATGTGTTGTGCGGGTCAATAGGAGAGCCCATGGAGATTGTGGATGCCTCATACTCAGTGAAGTGAAGATTTCCTTGTTGAAGGCCTCCCTATGAAAGCTTGATAATTTCCCATACTTACTAAGATTTTTTCCAAATTTTCCCTTGTGGTATCATGGTATAGCTAGGGGGTGGCCAGATGTAGAAAGACACATCACATCTATGACTATAGTTGGGTGGAAAATGCTCACCCTCCAATTGTTGGGCAACTTCAATTTCAAATAAGTGTTCTTAGTATGCTCAAAAAATTACATACTACCTATTTCATTGTCTTATGGTTTATACTAGCATTTGGTCATGATATGTAGGTGGTTGTAGAAATAAATAAGGAAGGGAAATTATGTGTATGCTTATTATAGAGTTTAATATTTTTAGCATGCCCCTAGTTAACATTGTTATGCTTAATATATGGAATTGCATAAAACAATAAGTTTGTATGTGATATTTTATTTTCATATGGAATGGATTACTTAAGTGAATGAAATTGTTCGTAGGAATCATGTTACTGTATAAACTTGGCTTAAGCCTTGACTAAAATGGATATGGTTAATTTGGTATGAATAAATGTTTGTGTGTGTGTACGCACACACAAGTACACACATATAAACATACAATTGTTTCTGTTAGCAAGTGTTGAATTTTTGTGTTTGGATTTCATTACAACACATTATGTAAATCCTCAAAAAGTCATCCTAACCAATTCTACTTTATCTATATGATCTAAGAAATGGAGGGAGCTATTTTTTCAAAAAAGTCTCCTGTAATATGTATTAACATTAGTCCCTTTGTTAATGACTAATGGAAAGATAAAATCTAAGTAAATGTTAGGGTCTTGGACCCTTGGCCTTTAAGGCTTGCTTGTGAAAAAGGTATAGTCCTAGCCCCTGGAGATCTAGTCTTCATTCCTTAGGGGGGCTTCTTAAAACCATAGTTGAAGATCTTGGTAGTTTCTTTCGTGTTGAAAATTTATAGTACTAGAGCATAGGATACTTCATCATGTCCTATAGATTCCCTAGAGAGTCTTAAGAAGTGTTTTGTTCCCTTAGGGGAAAATGCGTAAACCTTGAAGGAAGAACTTAAGAAAACTTTTAGAAATTTTTCCTTAAAGAAACTTAGAAAACATTTATATATTGTATAAAGGAAGATGAACTTCATGTTATACAACATGTATTGCATCAAGAAAATATTCGTGTGATAAAGTGAAGATGAGAAGAGGAAGAGGATGAGACTTTAGAAAACTTGGGCTTATCGCACGAGAGGGAACGTTGGCTTGACACAAAAAAGGGTAGGCTCCTTCATCGTGAAAGGGATTCTCAGTGTGACATGTCACACCACACCATAAAATTTTATGGTGTGATACATCGCAAAGCCAAAAGAGTTTGACGACGTGATAAGTGGTCCACAGAGGAGATATAACGATTCACAAAGGAAAATTTTGAAGTGATGTGATAAAGGAGAGACCCTGTCACATGGGAATAGTTTTTTTTTATATATGATGTATCACATCTTGAAAAACTTCCTAGTGGGACACTTCAGGAGAAAGACAATTTTCATGATGCGACAAAGCAATGAAAAGAGAACGAAGAGGGAAAAGCTGAAGAGCATGAGAGAAAGAAGAAAGGAAAAGACAAAGAAGTGGGATGAAAGTCTCATCGTGAGAAAAGGAAAGTTTGTGAAACATGAAATATCACATGAAGAAAATTTTCGTGTGATATGTTGCAAGATTAGAAATCTTGGAAGGGGTGAAGAGAAGGAAGAAAAGATGATGATAAGGAAGCTTTATTGAAAGAAAGAAAAAATTATGCGTTGTGTCACAAAGAAAAGAGTTATTGATCAACATAATAAAGAGTTGGGACAACACATTGCAAGTAAGAATATTTTATAACTTACGATGTATCGCATGGATAAATTATTTGGGTGTAATAAGAAAGATCAAGAGAATGTGATATACACATGGAGAATTTTTTTTGAAGTTGTGATAAAGAAAAGGGGAGCTTGTCACACAGAAGAGAATGTCCTCAATTGTGGCATGTTGCATGATAACATTTTTCGGGTGTGAAATGATGCACCAAAGAAATATTTTAGTGATGCAATAAGACAATAGTTGAATGGTGAAACACCTCAATAGGCATGTAACCAGGGTTGCTTGTATACCTAATGGCGTAGGATTGTACGATGCCACATCATCTAGCATGTGTGGAGTCGTACAAATGATGATGTGATAGGAGAGAGAGGGGACCTTAAGAAACTTCAGGAGTTCATAATTTTGTGTCAGGGCTTGGAATTTAGCAAGACTACAATCATTGGGCTCTCAATGGGTAGAATGTCATAGTAAGCTCAGAATTAGCATGAGAGTCATGCTTTAAGAGGAAAATTTAAATATCCCACCTCCTTAAAGACTGATATTTATTCCCTATAATTTCATTGCATTGAAGAATGTCAATGCTTCATCTTAGTGTCCATTCTAGGAATAAGTAGCAATTATTGCATTCGTTTACACAACATTTTGAACATAGTTACCAACTTAACGAGAACTCTACAAAGTTCTCATTTTGGGGGAGGGTCACATTGTTTACCCTGTTTTTAAAAATGGTGCTACCGGTAGCCAACCCCCTTTTTAGGTGGTTTTTTGATAATTTAAATTTTCTAATCCATAATGTTTCCACATTATTTTTTTAAATGTTTGTTTTTTCATCTATTTTCATTTTTTTTTCAAGAGTGTTTTTACTCATTTTTCATGCTTCTTTCAATCTTACAAATATTTTTTACCATTTACTTTTTTGAAATTAAAATTTTTTGTTTCCTTACTTAATTTATGGTTCATACTTTTAAATATAATGGAAAATATCATTTTTAACACATGTTTTACCTTTACTTTAATCCATAGAAAATGATTGTAGTTAAATAACACTATTTTTAAATATTTAGAAAATATATATAATTTAAATTTTTTAATAAATTAAAAACTAGAAAAAAAAATTAAAAAAATTGAAATCAAAATAAAAAA